>NDXB01002572.1:108979-134921 GCA_002631895.1 Agapornis roseicollis
AAAAAAAAAAAAAAAACACCTGGAGGCAGATTGCTTTCAAATATGGCCTTGAAAATCACTCTAAAATTAAGGGAGCCTGTCATAACCATAGTGGATTGACTTTAATGCACTGAGACAAGGGCCATCTCCCCTCTGTGCTGACCTATGCTCCAATGCAATTATCTCTCCAGCTGATTGTACAAGCCTCTTCCTCACAACTGGGAGCTGTTTTCATAGATCTCATTGTTTTAGACAGTCTTAGAAATGATGGTGTATTTCTAATGCAAAAAAGCCCTAACAGTGGCTTCCCTACTAATGGACTGTAATTACAGGATTGATCCCACATCTCTGGCAATATGAACCCTTCTGTGTTTTCTAAGGCAACAACAGCAGCATAAATCAATGGTCTGCACAACAAGCTTTGGAGGATTCAGGGTGAAGAGACCTTGGTATACACACAGTAAGGTTTGGTAAATGGGGCGAACACATACGTGATTAGCATAGTGTCATTAGCTTATCTCCATGGATATGTAAAGGATTGTCTTTCTACTGTTCTTCATTTAGCAGCTAGCAAGAAACTGATCATTTTCAAAATGGGCCTTTACACTTGAGAGTGGCTCTATCTGTGTTAGAGGCAACAGCAGGAGCTGCAGAAGACATAGAACAGATGTTGAACAAGATTCTCCCCTTGGGGGAGAATGATCTCTTTCTTCCGCAAAGATACGGCACTGGCATGTTATTGGATAGGAGCAGGGAAACAATCACAGCATGGACACTGGCTTCACAGTCTCTCATGGATAAAGTGTCTCTAAAATCATGTTAATAAAGAGAAACACTTGTCTGTGGAGCAATAAAGAGATGCCTTTCAGCATATTCATGAAAAAGTATAGCTACTCATATTTTTGTACGTGAAAGTCAGACATCTGTTATGTCACATTATGAAAACTAAACTGACAAAGGATAATAGAGCTGGGTTCTTCTCATTGTATATGTTTTGCTTGAGCGCCTTGGTCGTTGTCTCAGCAATTTTTCATCTATGCCTATGGCTGGCCATACACCCCATTAATATGAATTCTGACCCCCAGGGAAACTTGGCCTCCTGGCTTGACTTTAGAGTTGCCTCATCACTACAGATAACAAACTGTCATGGCAATCTTGACTCTACTAGGCTGAAGCCGGTTCCTTTCCCTGAACCTGCCCTGTTCATGTTGCTGTGATGCTATGGGGCTCTTCTGGTGAGACCTGTGCCCTGCCTGGAGCATTTGCTGCTGTGCTCAGCTCGTGGCTCACCTTTCCTTACCATTCCTTTTGTCTGTACAGACAGTTGTGTCCAGCAAAAACACCTATGTCCTCTAGCTCTCCTTTCACTGATAGTAGTGACATAACAGAGGCGGACATGGTACGGTCCCACAGCTAGCTTATGCAGAATGTAAATGTGTTTTTGATAGTTAGCCCCCTGCTTAACAACTTAGGTGGATCCAATAGCATCCAGTGTACTAAAAGTCTTTGTCTGTTTCTTGTTCTGAATGTCTTAGAGGATGATCCTTAATTTAATGACAGAAAAGTGTTTACTTTTTATGGATCAAGAATCTGTGTACATTGTCACATCAATCAAACAGCCATAAATTAGAGCACTGGTTCAATTAAACTCTGAGTGAAATGATCCAATGGTTTATCTGAACCTATTGCTGCAACCAGAAGATACTGCTGCTTATTAACAGTGAGAGTAGTTACATCAGGTTTTTCTCTTTTTGGCATCCTATGTGGTCCACATCCAACAATAAAATGTTGCCTGAGGGGCTGAAAAACAACATCCCTGCCATCATGAAGTGTACCCAGAAACTAGAAGGTTGGCTAGGAACTTTATGTGACTTCTTGCAACACGATGTCCATTGGGCCCAGACAGAGCAAGAATAAACAACTAAAAAAGGAGCCAGATGAAGAAAATGTGAGTCTGGAACTGAGTCTTGGTGTTACTGTCCAACTGGCCTCATTATTAGGCAGATGGCAGGTTCAATATCAAGCCCTTGGAAGGGTCAGACCAGAAAATTGCGAGATGTGCCAACTGGATTTGGAAAAAGAGAAGTAAACAAAACAAAGAAAAGAAAAGCCAGATCTCTCATGTCCATCTGCTGGGCAGATGGACAGCTGTAGAAGGATTTCTCAAAGTCTCATGTAAGTATGAGCCAGGGCTGGAGCTAAATGATAATTCCTCAGAGTACAGATTATACCAAGAAGGTATCTAATCCTTGCACAATACAAAACAATAGCTTGTTTTGTAAACATGTTCAAGGCAATCTTTTTTAGTTCTATTTGATTAGATAGCACTTATCTTCTAGTACTTGTTTCCATACTGCCATTTGGATGCCTGATTGCCTTTGTGAGGTCACATGATGAGTGCCTGAAGAACCATAGAAACGTGGAAAATGGGCACTATTTGTTACAAAGCATTTGGCACAGTCTCACTGATCTTAATGCCAATCCAGATCACCCTGGAATGTTCTGCAGAGGCCTCCCTAAGACGTGCCTTTAAATTAATTTGTTATCTTTGCTGTGGATAGGAATAGCATGGTACATGTCCTTAAAATTAACCAAAAGTCTTGATAGATACCTATGCCCCAAGTCCTCCTCTGAAAAGCCTTCCTTTTTCAATCAGTAGGTCCCTGAATTTAAAGTTATTGTCAATTTTGTGAAGTAGAGCAACATTATTTTGACTAGAGTCTTACAACCTCATAGACATTGCATTGGACTTCAGATAACTGGGAAAATTTGAAACACCATTTGCAGAAGACATCCCATTTGCAACTCTTCTAAGGGGCAGACACCTCAAATATGTGACTAGAGGAAAGGCAGCTATATCTGCAATACCAACTGAGACCATTAAATCATTGCAAACTTGCCAGCAAAGACTGACCAGTTTTTATGGCTAAGTGAGAATTACAGTTACATGCTATTACATGATATGGTTACATTATTAATAATTATGGTTACGTTACAGCTATTACATGGTGTTTATGCTGATCTTGCTGCGCTTTCCACAGGTAGCTTTTCCTAGTGGGTAAGTCTCAATGTGTTTTGGGCACAAGGATTTAGTACACCGAGCTTTGAGTCTCTAGATGGTCCCTTTACAATTTAGACTGTCTTACATAAGATAGTACTCTTACAGGAACATCAGGAAAAAGGAATATCCAGCATCACAGTCAAGCCTCAAGGTCCAATATGGTGTTGCATTGAAGGCTACTTTCAGTGTTCAAAGTTACATCCAGACTCTGAAATACTTTTTCCAACAGTAACATTATGGTTTGTTTTATCTATCTTACATAGTAGCTCGGGAATTATGATACAGTAGCACGCTTGCAATAATTTTGTGGCATGGTAAAGTATTGCCCTGAATGACACAATATCTGCACTCATTATTTTATTCAAGATAATGTTGTGGGGAATTGGGAAACAACCAGGAAACTAGCTTCCAATGCGTCTGATCTGAAATAAAACACCAATGTGAATGGACCTGTAGAAAATTGATACAGCTCAGTTAATTTCTACCTCACTTCTCTCCAACTCCCAGGCAGGGAAACTATATAGAAAGTGTGAACTGAAGACAGCCTCTATTCCATGCTGATTCACAAGCTATGCCTTCTACTTGTCTGGAAGCATATTGAATTTCCTGGTCCAAAGGCCATGTACCTTTTTAATGATTTTACAGTATGGATAGTGGTGGGCCCATGCCTGGGGTGTGCCCTGACCTTGCTCAGTTCACTGGTATAGTTGTAGCTGCAGAGTCCAGGTAAGGGTAAGCGACATAAGGACAGGGGAAGGTAAACCAAATTCAATTAGCAGCTCCAAGATGTCCTACTGAAGTCAACATAGACAACCGGTTTATATATCATGGTATCAAACTTTAATCCTGTGACAGACTATAGTCCCCCTAGATCTAGCAAACAGGACTAGAAACAATAATTTTGGCATTGGTCTAGCAGTAATTGGAAATATGAGTAGGAAATCAATGGAGTCCATGAAAAACTTCTTGCTCTCCTCTGCTCTTCTTGAGCTCTGAGGAGAAAAGCTGATGAAAGCAGACTCTGAATGAGATATTTGGTACTCAGTTGAAGATGCTTTTTCATCTGCATCTGCACTGCACAAAGCATATGTTATAGGCACACTGCTGTTATGCACTTGCAAGGCACCCAAAGGTCAAAAACCTAACAAGAAGGAGATGGGGGAAAAATGCAGCTTGTGAAGGAAACAGGGAGGAGCTGACGAGTTTTGCAATACTCAGTGAAGTAAATATTTGGTTTTCAACACTCCTGCAGACATCATAGGTATTATGTTGCAGCTTTCCAAATTTTTACAGATTAACTACGAATTCTTGACGTCTCTGAAAATTTTTTAGTTTGTCAAGGAGTGAATGAAAGTGGGAACAGTGGCTAGAATTTGGCATGTCATGTAGTCCGCGACAGTTTCCCAGCAAAGGCAAGGCACACATGGGTTGATGTTCTAGCAACACAGCAGCCAAATTAGGAGAAGCAGAGAGCTGGGGCTATGCCTCCTGAGCAAAGGAAGAGTTGCAGTCTTTTAAACAAAAGCAGCATTTCTAGTACTTGAATCACAAAGGATTCTCCTACTGCTGGAGTCAGCAAGAAAATTGTTAACTTGTCTCATCCAGAAGAAATTTTCATCATTCTTAGCTTAGTACATGCAATTGACTCAGTGCAATCCTTCAGGAGGCAATATTTATCCAGGCAATATCTTAGTGTCAGTAGGCAAAGCAGTAACACAGCAGCACCCATGTAATTGAAGCCACAGCATGCCATTGCACATAATGAAAGCAGCACTATACAAGGTTACCAACCTTGTGGAAGCGAGACCCATATGAGCAGTTGTGGCCATTAGCTTTCTTTGTCTTTATCCTTTTCATTATGTTTGCAAATTTGGTTCCAGGATAGCAGCCTGTGGTAGCAGGCAGCAAAGACAAAATTTTGCTGAGATTCTATCCCCAGAGAGAAAATAAGTGACAAAATTGTACTCACTGGGCAATGTCCTCTCAATAGTTGTGCTTGGGAATGGCCATATCGATGTTCCTTTAGACATGGAGAGAGTGATTAAAGCCTCATTTTAATTTCCTTTGGTACCTGACTGTTATCATCCAGATAATTTCAGTGCCCTTAATCAACATTTGCAGGAGTAAACAATGCTATGCTAATAAGTGTTGTGCCATAAACATTTCTTAAGTCATTAAATGTTACCACATTGATGGGTAAATGTTAGATTGTCCCATTTTTTTAGATAGAAAAATGGAAGCAAAGACTGATAAAGTAAGTGGTCTGTGATTATACTATCTGTGTCAGATCAAGTATTTCAAGCTATCCTGTATTCAAGCACCAAACAGCTCTTCATCTCAGGTTTTACAGCTTTGTATAAAGATCTCCTATGTGAATATGTCTATAGATTTTAACATGAATAAAAAAAAATACACAAAACCAAAATAAAACACTCCCAAAAGAAACAAGCAAAAAACAAATCCCCCCCCCCAAAAAAAAAAAACCAAAAACCAAAAAACACACCCAACCAAAAATACCCAGAACATAAAAAAGCGCCCCACAATCTTCCCCCCCAGAAATGGAAACCCAAATGCAAAAAACGAGACACTCAGCTTAAGGAAAGCTTTACTCTTATCTAANAATAACACAAAACCAAAAAACACACCCAACCAAAAATACCCAGAACATAAAAAAGCGCCCCACAATCTTCCCCCCCAGAAATGGAAACCCAAATGCAAAAAACGAGACACTCAGCTTAAGGAAAGCTTTACTCTTATCTAATGTAGGACCACTGTTTCTGTAACAGTGCAACGGATGACTAGAGAAAGAGATACACACGTTACTACTCATTACCTATTCCACAAGGAAAAAGCAAAGATGATGAACAAGCTTGTTACCAGATATGACACCCCAAGCAACCATGAAGCACTTGCTGAAACAGTTGGGATTTTAGTGCCAAACATCTTGATCTTATCACTATCACATTACACAGCTAAATAATACAGAAGTGAATGTGATGTGTTCTCTCCAGCAATGACATTATCCCATAAATGGAAAAGAGTGGAAAATGGAATGTGCTATATAAGCATAAAATATAGATGTAAGCCTTAATTTTCACTAAAATCAATGAGCCTGGCTTATGCTTTGAACTTACGTAGCACATTCCATCTTCCCTATGTTATTGTCTCACCAATTAGAAAAATTAAAAAGCCAAGATAGGGGCAGCAGCTGCAACACCAAACAAACAACAAAGTCCAGGACCTGAAGAAAATAATGTATGTTTTTTATGAAAGGATGAATGATAGCAACCTTAAAGGCCTAAGACAATTCCAGCATCTTTATCTCACATTTTTCCTGGTTTTGCAGTTTTCTTATAGTTCAAGAATCATAGCACTCCTGTCAAATCCTCTGAGTTTGAATACCCTAGATAGACGCTTACTCTGAGTGCAGATGTCAACTTAAAAAACTTGGTGAGACATCTATTTTTGACCTTCTGTATTCTTACAATTTACCTTTCTGAATTGCATCATTCATGTTTTTCCTACAGTGTTAAAGACATGAATTTTTCCTGCTTTCTTTTATTTCTTTCCTTCCTTTTTTTAAAAAAAAATTAAATTTTTTAAAATTTTTTTAAAATTTTTAAAAATTTTTTTGGGGTACCACTCTGATGCAGCTTGTCACTGCATCACTGAACAATGGGAACATGACAGTTTCTGGCAGAGCACATGGGACATCTTATCACAATAACAGACCCTCAAGATGGTGTGGTTGCAAGGGGGTTGAAATATGCCTGGTCAAATTAATATATGGACCAGACAAGAAAAACTAGCATCAAACCAATAAAGTGCAATAAAGTTTTCCTATATGCGTGTATGTAAACAGCAACATAGGGCATTGTGAGCTACAGGAGCAGGATACAAAGCAAGGAAGAGAGTAGAGGCACACTTCCACATGGTTTGGTGCTCTCCTCCACCCACCTGCAGGAAAGACATCCTGGATGGCACCAGTGACTGGCCCATTCTTGCCCTTGCACAGGCCCATGCAGCACGAGGGAGCCTGTACTAGTGAATAAAGGGGACATCCATGGACCAGGTCTTAATCTTATACTCAGTAGATGTGTATAGACATAGCCAAATTTCCACACCGCCATGTGGATGTCAGTCCCAGTCCGCTGGGACTGATCAAGCCTGCTGGTCAAGGCTTTCCTGCTGAGCTGCTGGGGCTGCTTTGGCTAAGCCCAGGCAGGTTTGGTGATGCACAGGGTTCATACTCATGTATGGATATGGGCATGGCTGGACATGTACAGTGCAGCCCAATAGCAGGGAGTCTAAACTCAAACCTGTAGCCCCAGCCAGTTGATAACCCAATTAAAGCCAACAATCAGAAAGGAAAGGGAATAATCACAGTGCTTTTGTCTAGTGACCATTTCATTCTTTGGATAAAGCAGATGTGGTCAAGAGATTGCAGTGTCCCAGCTGGCATTTTGCATCCCATTTGGCATCTAGACCTAGCCAGTTGGAAGATATCTAAATGTTATTTTAACCTGGTGACCCAGAGGATCTGACCCAAAGGATCAGAAAGCCTGTTCTCACAAGAAAAAACTCACATAAATATTGCAGGTAACTTAAAAGTGGAGACTTCATGGTGAAAAACAATTCCTGATTCAAAGCTCTGTTTAGCCAAAACTCTCCTTGGCCTCTATGAACTTTAAATAAACTTGAAAGCAGATCACAGATATCATATTACTTCAAATACTTTATTTTCTGCCTAATTCCTGCCTACAATGTCAATAAAGGAAAGAGACCTAATTATTATCTGGGAAATGATTTCCTGATGCACTTGAGAGAAATACCATACATTCCTCTTGTTCTTTCCTACTTTGATTCTTAGGAGACAAAATATTTGGTTTCATTTTTCTTTCAGTAGATAATATGCTAACATTAACTGATACGAGGCTGTCACCTGCTCACTTTTTATAAGTAGATTGCTACAAGCTCACTGTTTAATCTTGCTGATTGGCAAGCCTAGGAAATATATGTCTGTAAAGGAACCCGATGTTAATCAGTGCACCAACATCAAACTAAAAAATGTTCTTTCTCATGCAGATGACCAGCTGGCTAAAGCAAATAAGACAGAAGTCTAAGAAGCTGCTGTGACATTCCCTGTGAAGTGAGCAAGCACTTTCATGTCAAGTATTTCTATGCAAGAAAATCCAAGCAGAACGCCCAGGGAAACCAGAAGGAAATGCAGATGTTTGGACTGACTTCTACTCACTACGGATTGATTGACACATTGGTTTGCTTTGCTTAGTTGTTGAGGTGACCTGCATGTGAAGTGGAACCTTTCCCAAGAATTTCGAGGCCACGTGTGACTTTAACCCTTCCTTGTTCCTACATGTTAAATGGTACTATGGGGATTCCTGTAGTAGAATGCTGGTATGTCTCATCCCTCTGCTTGAGTTCAGGGGCATGATATTGAATGGGTTAGAAACTGAGCTCATGTAGTAAATCACAAGCAAGAGGTTCTTGAATTATTTCACACAAATATTTACAGATCAATTACCCATATTCCTCCTTCCTTTCTGTAGCTGCTCAATCACTTACCACTTCTATTGATGGCCCAGGAACTTGTCATATATTGACCAGTATATGGGAGTTGTAATATTTTGAATATATTAGGTCTAAAGGGAATAAAACATTGCAAACTGCTTTGTAGCTGAGACATTCCTAAAAGACATGTTCAGGGAAGTGGTAATTCAAGAATAACTGGATAGGAAATTGCCCAATCAATGTAGTTTGATGTTTACATATAATTTCACAATATGCTATTATGCTAACCACTTGATTGGCATATATTTATACTGTTGTGGTTTTCAAGCCCTCAGGAAATGTGGACCCAAAGAAGGGGTGATTTCTTTGGGAGATGAAATAGTTGTCAAATACAAAGTATACTGATTGCTGCTCTACTTTGCTTACCAATTTCTGGTGTCTTTCACAAGAGAAATGAAATGGCAGAGCCCAGTGCAGCTGACAGGTCAGAGATGAAGAACAACATTTTTGGAATCCAAGGAAGTTTAGCACCTTTGTGTTTATGTTCTTTCGACCAAAGTGCTATTACAAAACCTCTCAGTCCTAACCTGCTTCCTGCACCACCGTATATCTGGAGCTGAGCCTCTTCTGACTCTGCTAGGTCTGCACTTGTTTTTAGCTTCCATTAAGCCTGTGCAATCGTGCTGGCTCCTCACAAAGGAAGGGTTTTCACTCCAAATAAGCAAACAAACATTTCACATTGGTCCTTGCTTATCACAGTTACTCCTGTCCTTATAAATAACATTAATAGTTCAATAGCTTTTGTACTTTTGCCACACTACCACTTAGTCAGTTTCCATCAATCACATGCTGAAATAAATCTCTGATAGAATCAAATTAAGTGCTCTGTGAACAGTTTGCATCACTTCCCGAGCTTGGTCCCTGAACAAGGACTCTCCATTGCCTATTGAACACTTACTTTATGCTACCCACTACACAATACACTCTATTGCTCTTATCCAGAACCCACATTCTTAATAACTCTTTTAGCATGTGGAAAGAAGAGGTTTATAAATAACTACACTTTCAGAAAACACCCTCAAGCACTTCCTTTTACAGTATTTACTAACAGCTTTTCTATGTTATTTTTTTATTATTTATCTTGTGATTAAAATCAGACTTTATTGTGTCATGTTCAATATTCCACAGGAAAATATATATAGCAGATCTTGTCTCACCAACTGCCATTCACAAATTTCCTGCAAGAAAACAAAGTGACATGTGGCCCAGAAAGTCATTATATGCTATAATAGATCCAAGTGTGTCTGTTCCTAATGGATTCGTATATAAGTTATACCCTTAAGGTTGTTTCCCCAAAAAACAGCATTGAAGAAACTAGTCTCTATCCTGGAAATGTCTGCATGAACACACCTCTCAACAGGGTCATTCCTATTCTTTGTCCCTGAATTCAAAGTAAGCCTTACAGAACAACTCTTTGAAGAATACTGTGATAACTTGGCAAAGACAATAATATCTGAACATATTCAGAACAAATGGATCTGAATGAGTCATAAGTAAGCTTATCTAGAAGTATTACACTTCTCTCCTTCTGCCTTTGATTATAAGCAGGACTTAGTGTTAAAGATCCCATAATTGCTAAAAACTGAGGAAATGTCCATCATTCCACAATATATCTAAAACTGATTAAGAACAAAAGCCTATATCCTTCAGTCCCTATTACTGTCCTGTTACAAAACCTATAGAATAAAGACATCCATTGGGGAAGAGTTGCTGTCATTGTCAATGAGTTTTTCTGCTCATATTTTTGAAGTAATTATCAAAGTAGTAAAAAATCACAGACAGCTGCTTTCACACTGCTGCTTTTCAGATAGACCTGGGAAATGTAGAAATGATGAACGGGATAGGATGGTGGCACAAACTTTTTAAGAAAGTTCAGCAATCATAATGAACAGGGATCTAAAAGCTAACAAATTCCTTTTGTGAAAACCACTTCCATCACTGGAGAGCATACACTGTGCTATTCCTCTGTTACTGCAGTAAAGCCCACTAAGATGTTAACTTGAAATGATGATAAGGTCTTTATTCTCCATCCCAATAGCTTTGAAGAAGATATTCTTTTTTTTCTTATTTTTCTGCAAATAATAAGCCCAGTTGCAGGAGCACCACAAAACATCATGTTGCTCTTTCCAAAGGTGCTACCATGTAATGTCAGTAGCTTTGGTTTTACTTAATTTTGTGATTAAAGTTTTTGTTGATTTTCCCACAGCATAGAATATATATCAGTATCTTTGGTTTCAAAGGAGCACTCAGTAATGAAGAAATAAGGAAAGACTCAACATAGAAGCAGGTGCTTTATTTTAAATTTATGAAACCTCCATAGTGAATACTCCAAGCATGCTGTCAGCAATACCTTTCAATTGTGCAACTCAGCCTCTGTTGTCAAACCAAGTCCCTTTGGTGCGTCCCAGCTCACACGTCTGTGCTTTTTAACAAAAAAAAAAAAGCCTTGTTTAGGACTCGTAGGAACTAATATTATATAGAAAGCTTTTAAGCCATGGAGAGAATTCTTTTTAAAGTTACTGTAAATCATGTGTGCTTATCCCTTCTCTGTTATTGGCAGGCTATGGCATGCTACCTCGGAGAGAAAGGAGATAGGTCCTTCCATTGGAGTCATGAGGACAGGTATCTTTTGTAATTCTGCAAAATTATAGCTTGCCTGATTTTTGCTTGGATGATGAAATCAAATCCCCAGGCAGATAAACCTATGACTTCTATGATATCCAGAAAGACATGGACCTGCCATAGCCGGTCCAGAGGAGAGACACAAAAATGATCAGAAGGCTGGAACACCTTTCTGATGAAGACAGGCTGAGAGGGTTGGGGTTTTTCAGCCTGGAAAAGAGAAGGCTCTGGACACCTTTTTGCAGCCTTTCAATACTTAAAGTTGCTCATAAGAAAGACAGAGAAAAGCTCTTTGCTGGGGCCTGTATGATATGGCAAGGGGTAATTTTTAAAATAAACAACAGTAGAGTTAGATATAAGGAAGAAATTCTTTACTGTGAGGGTGCCAAGACACTGGAACAGGTTGCCCAGAAAAGTTGTGGATGCCCTATCCCTGGAAGTGTTCAAGGTCAGCTTGGATGAAGCTTTGAGCATCCTGATATTGTGAAAGATGTCCCTGTTCATGATAGGAGGTGGTGGAACTAAATAATTTTTAAAGGTCCCTTCCAATACAAAACATTCTGAGATTCTATGGCTCTATAAACACATAATACAGATTCAGTTGGTTTGTGGTTACAGGACTTCAAACAAAGCCATTCATACAATTTATACACACGGTTTTTCTCCCAGAATGGTTGTATAGTAGCACATTTCAACAACAAATATCTTGGCAGTCTTACATGGGGAAATCGTTAGAGCTCATTCACCCCTGAGTGCACGTGTGTAATTCCTGGTACGTCATGAGGAGACCAGGTCATGTAGGACTGGAGAATTAATAAAAGACATAGGTAAAAAACCCTTTCACAGAAATTACAGCCCAAATCCCCTAGAGCACTTGAAATATTTTTTCAGTAAACACAGATATAACAAAAGGAATAAAATACACAAAAGGAATATCCAGATAAAAATGGAGTAGAATTTACCTGAATGCATGTGTCAGTTTATTAATGCTTTTTTCCAGAAAGGAAGTAGGTTGCCCCTTTGACAAGTCCCTCTCTGATCAGATCCTGTTTCCACTCTAGAGAGATTCCACATCTAAATGGTTTGTAAAGGGTTAATCAATTATTAATAATGTCTGAATACATAATAAGTGCAAGGGGCTATGCCACAGCTGGATAGTAAGATATGAGGTAGTCTTTTTAGTGATGAACCATGGATAATGCAATCTGTTGACCCATTGGACTGCTCACACCTTTAAATATCTATAAACATGTTAACAAAACTTTGGATGGATTTTGTGAGTAAATCCTAGGTAGAAAGTGCAATCATTTTCCTTTCATTTTATCAATCCAGTCCTTTTAAACATTAAAATGGTATCATAGCATAAAACAAGGTTGTGAAAACAATCAACAGAGTGGGATACTGAGTGTTTGCAGGAGGACCTAAGCAAGCGTGCTCTGTCCTGCTCTGGGAGAGCAGACAGGGTGAGAAGTCCTCTTCTCAGTAAAAGCAACATCCCAAAAGACTTTAGTAAACACAGATGAGCTTCATTTTTTCTACAAGGGTGGCCATTCCTCTTGACCCTATGAGCCATGTGCCCAAATCTTTGCGTGGCTGAGAGCCATGAGACACAACTCAGGGACTCGAAAGGAAATGGACCTCCAGGAGAGTTTCAGAGGCAGGAAACACTAAGTGCTCCCCAGGGATCCTTCATCACAGACGAGGACAGGGTGGTCTGCAGTGACTGCTCTGCTTAGTTCCCCAGTGACTCCCCCTCACTTCCACTTTCAGCCGCCTTGCCTATCACTGCCAGGGCTTGGCCTTATACGGCAGGGTGGAGCTCCCACAGCACCTTGCCTGCATAGCCCTACCACCCTGTTTTGCCCTGGTACAACCCAAGTAGGGGAGCCACACTTCCACTGCTTGCAAGCCTCAAGCCACTGCTAATCTACTAGAACAAAGGGGAAAAATAAATTGGAGGAAAAGTGTGATTACTTTGCTAACCATGGCTGTTATATCATGCTGTCTTTTCTCAGTTTTTCCTATCTATATCTTATTGTGTATGGATAGGTGATCTCTTGGGCAGGAATCCTGTTTTCACAATGTGATCATCACAATTCCTGAACAAATGGATAAAAAAACAACATACATCTAGCAGGGAACCACGTTCACTTAACTGACCAGTCTTCTGGTCTTGGCAAAACTATTATATTCCTTGGGAATTTTTTCTCAGATGTTATGAGGTACAATTCATCTTGTGGCTATTAAACTGGGTTTGTTCCCCTCTAAGTTTATGTTCAAACCACCAACGACTAGTTAATAATGGTATTATTAAGGTCTTAAAACAGCATGTTTTAGTGCACAGATGCATGTCTCTTTCTAAGCATGGGCAGAATCTTTCCATCCTGCCAGGCTTAGTTTCAGACATCTTAACCCCACAAAAACCTCATCACTCTTCACTGGAACACCACAAAAACCCCTAACAAGCAGACAGGGAAACATTTGTTCCTCCTTTTCACTTCCAGAATGTCTGATCATTCAGGACCTGACATACATATTTCCTGGCTGACTTTGCTTTACACATGAACCATGTTTTGACTTTTTTTCCCCTTCCCTTTTTCCCCCTTTTTTACAGGCATCATTGCAATTTGTCAGCAAGCAACTTAGGCCAATCTCACAAATAGCTTAGTTAACAGCTTATGAAATGAAATGATGTAAAGGACCACTCCAAACAGGGTCAATTTAAACAGGCTGCCAAGTCTGTAACCTCAAGGGATTTGGATTGGGTTGAGGGGAGGCACCAAGCAGTGTGGGCTTGCAAAGATTGCTGCCAGGTGGGCTACAGATGTTCGGCTTCAGTCCACTTGCATGGCATTCACCTGGGGAGATGCTAATTCGGTCCTATGCACGTAGAAAATTAGCATGCATATACATACCCTGCAAAGGCCCCTTTCTGGCTCTGCTTTCTGAAGTACTAAGTTTTATAGGTAGAGTAAAATGGCTTCATAGGAAGCCACAGCACTATTTGTGTCAGCCTTGAGTCTGAATTCATTTAGTCAGCTACCTCAGAAAACAAAAACATAGCATCCCTTACTGTAGATGGAAGCCGTGTTTCATGGCACATGCAGCTGCAGTCACTGTCTTGCAGCTGTTAAATGAAGAAATACCATGTGAACACTTGGTCAGGTTTCAAAAGACCTAAAAACACTGGCCAAGAAAAATGGTACATCACGGTGCTGCTTGGCCATTTGCCAAGACAAAGAAACTTTTAGATTTCTAGGGACAAGAGGCCATGTGAAAGGAATTTTCCTCCTTTCAAAGGCACATCAAAATATACCAGAGGTTTTATTTATTTATTTATTTTATGTGTGCTCTTGGCAAATGTTTGATTGATCACTAATGCAGTATCAGCATTAAACTCACAACACTTAAAAAACAACCCAGAAAACAAGGCAAAGGGGGATATTTTAAATCTGTAGGTGCAAGGTGCCACATAGAAGTCAAAAGCAGAATTATTTCATGCAAAGAACAAGTAGATGGATAAGAGTCCCAAAAAGGCAATTTAAGATAAAAGTTTATATGGAGGAAAGGATATTATACTGTGGTGAAGACTCAGACATATCATGGGCATGTCTACAGGGTGATATGCTGTGCTGTGGAGCAGAGGTTCACAAGTTTTCCTGCCAGACCTACCTCAAATCCCCAAACAATACAGATGCAGTGCTCTGCTAATAGCCAATATTAATTTGGAGATGACAGTGCTCTGCATAAGGCTTTCCTTACTACCTGGGCTAATGCATGTCTCCCAAGGAGCCGCAACTATAACCTCCTTTCATTACCTGCAAAAGAGGGACAATTCCAGTGCATCTCATTCGCATCAGGAACATTTACACATATATCAGTCACCTGTCTTTAGAGTCAACTGAAAATTTCATTAGAAATTTAGCACAAAATAGTAAGCTTTCTCATTGCTTTTACTTGGCTGTTCCCCCAAAAGGATGGAGAGAGATGTTTAAAAAGCCAGGCAGAATGATATACACTCCCAAAAAGAGATCAGGTCCTTTAGGGACAATTATATTTTCTTCATCCTAAAGCATCTTCTGCAGTTAGCTGTGCAAAATGTCTGGCTTGGGCCAGTTCCTGGGCTTGTTTATATACTGGAGGTTGAGTGCCAAACTTTCCTGACAGGAAATGAGTGAGACTGCAAAAGAAAGTATTTTAACAATACAAAAGAAACTCGTAAGTTTTGGTAACCATGTTATTTTATTAGTTTGTTTGCTTAATGTTGGTAAAGGTACGTTAGATGTTAGGGGAAAAGAATATGCTTGTGAACAGATAAATGCTATGGAACCCCCAGTAATTAACAAGGTACATATGTATGGTTTCTCCATAAAAGAACAAATTTCTTTTTCCTCCAATATGAAAAGACAAATCCCCTTTTTGCTAAATCTATGGGCAGGGTTTATGAGCCAAACTTTGCCGCCCGTTCTCAAGGGAAACTCTCTGAGCTCATAGGGAGTTTCCTCTGACTTTGGCCTATTAATTCGGCCTTCTTTACCTTACCACTGATAATTGCCTTCAGCTTAAGGTGCCATAAAATTCAGTGCTGGAGTCACCCCATACTAGTCATGCTTCTGTTAGCAGAGGACATGCTCTCAAGACATTTTTTTGACTGGTTCTTGGAAATAATATTTGCATTTCAACTCAATATTCTTGCTCACATTCCTCTGCATGTACAAAGCTAATGGAGGAAGTTAAACTTCTTGTGTGTATTAGTCTGAAATAGCAACTGAGGACTGGAGGAGGTGGTTGTACTATGGACTTAGTCCAAAGAACTAGGAAGTCGAGAGAAAGATTCTTGTGACATCACCAGCTTTAGGATTACAGTCCATTTGCAATAGAGAACTTGAGAAAGCCATTCGTGCTGCTGATAGTAGACTAGCCAGATAGCCTTTGCCAGGAATGTCCCACAGATCTCTGGGAGAAGAAAGAGGTTAAAATCAAAGCCACCAGAACACACAGTTAACTGCACTGAATCTCACATGAAATATGTTTAGGAATCACCATCAGGAGATTACTATGGAAGCAAAATGCTATTTGGAATTGAAGCCAAATGCTGATTAAATGAAGCTGAATACCTCATGCACTGACCCCTCCCACAAACATATCCTGCATTTGCATTCCCTTTGTGTTTTAGCAATTCTCTGTGACTGCATCATTATTCCATTCAAACTGTCCATCCCAGATGCTAAAAAATCGGAACTAGCTGATAGTCTCATTTGTTCCCCAAGATTCCTCAGGCAGCAAATGGGATTCCAGCCTTTAACTGCTGGCCCTCCAGAGCCCTCCTAACCACAGCTCTGAACTTGTAAAGATTGTTCAGTATCTGAACTTATAAAAACAATTTGAAGAGTCAGGGGCAGTTAAAATTTTGTTTAAAATGCCCCTCAGAGATGTCATGTGCTGTGAAGAACTTTAGGATGGTAAGCCCATTGGTTCTGGATTACATTCTTTGGTTACCCAAGGAAGAAGTCACAGACTCACCAGAGACACCATCAGGGCTTGTACTGAGGCTGTGTTAATTTCCCCCCTTGCTCCTTCCCTGTGAGCAGTTGCATCAGAAAGACACTGGGATGACTGGCGTCAGGGCCTGGGAGGGGGAGTGAGGGGGTGAGCCATGACTCCAGTACTGAGAACTTTCTTTGAAGGGCTGCCAGTCTAGGATCTTTCACATAATGCTTGTTTCCAAAAAAAAAAATCCTAAGGTAATAAATTACAGAGAGTACAAGGCATTTTATGCTTTGTGGTGTGCTGATCAAAAGATGTTATCATTCTGTTTCACATGTTTGCAGACAGTTAGTTGTTACTCTGGGTAAGTTATAGGCAGCTTTTTTTTCCTTTGAATGCTGAAACTTTACCTTCTTGTTAAAAGATGGTCTGTGGGTGAGTGTACAAGAAAAAGGAGAAGAGGCTGTTCACCTTTCTGGCTCACCTTTCTGCCTTGTCCAGGATCCAGCCTCAGACTTTCCAATGGGAATACTGGCACTGAGAGCAATACTGAGAAATAGAAAGAACAGAGACAAAAATGCCAGGTGCCTTCTTGGTTAGTATTTACATCATCCACTTGAAAAGTTTTGCTGAAATATTCCAAGGGCTCAGGATGAGACACAGCTTTGAGTTCTCCAGAAAATAAATATTTGTCAAGCATTTGTGCAATGGAGCTTTGGGCTCCATTACTGGATTATGAGAGCAGTCCTTGAATTTCTATGTCCTGATAAACACTTTGGCTTAACGTCATCATGAAAGGTGCCAACCCTTTTCTATTAATCTGAAGTCATCAGAATTTTTTCATTTCTGGGTGCTTTTTTCTAGCATTTATGTTGTTCTGTATTTCCAGGTTCCCTCTGGTACCTGAAATGAAGACTTTGTGAGAAGCAATTCTGGTAGTACAGCTGAGATGGCAAAGAACAAAGTTAAATCCTAATAAAGAAGCCAGCCGCATCTTAGACTCACATCTAATCTTGACTAGTTTTCTAGTATTTCTTTTAAAGTTTCCACTTTGCATCTCAGTAAATAATTCTTGT
Organism: Agapornis roseicollis; assembly: GCA_002631895.1. Classification (NCBI taxonomy): domain Eukaryota; kingdom Metazoa; phylum Chordata; class Aves; order Psittaciformes; family Psittacidae; genus Agapornis; species Agapornis roseicollis. Next base: position 126,794 of record NDXB01002572.1, read on the forward strand.
ATTTTGTTCTTTAAATGCAAAAAATCTGGACAAACTGAACCTTAAAACAAGAAAGAAAAAGGGGAGGGGGGGAAGATACATTTGTAATGCAACGTCAAACAATTGTTTTGTTGGCACACCTTCATAATGATTTCTTTATGCAAAAGTTATAGCCTTTGCACCATTTCCTGATTCTGTTGTTTCCAGGACATTTATTTCAATGAAAGCAGCTGTAAACCTTTTAAACAATTCTGAAGATTGGTCCTTATCCTCATGGTTTAGGATGTGCAGATATGCAACCAGTTTGCATAAACTGCTATTGGATAGTATAAATGGAGCATCTCCTCTTCAAGCTATGCCATTTTCAAAACCTACGTAAATACATACTGTTTATGGCACACTTACATGCTTCTTTTTATTTCCTACAGAGATGGGGTTTTTATGTTGTTAGATAGATGAAGAACAAAATAAAAAAGAGCACTAAGTAAATTGCTTTGAATAAATAAGAACTGACCAGATCCTGTACTTAGACCTCAAACGAAAGAAAACCTAAATCCTTTTACATGTCTACATAAAAAAGTTTTCATTCTTCCACATTCCAATTTAATCTAGTCCTGTGAGGATCAATCTGTCAGTATTCCAATCCAGTCACAACCCAGGAATATTGCAACCTTTCAGGAGGCTCTATTGTGGCATGATCTCTAGACTAGTTTCTACTCCATATGTTCTAAATTTTCAGACATTTATTTGGACTTCCAAATCTCAAGATATTCAGAGGTAACCTGAGCTTTGGACAAAGTTGGCTGCTGAATCTCACACTGTGGCTAAAGTCCCATGTCTAGGTTTGAGGCTTGCTTGTGATCAAACCAGAACAGTGTTAATATCATACAAAATATTCTTCAGCTTCTACCTCAACAATATCAGTACTATAATATTTGTGTAATAACAAGATTTACATTGCTTTCTTGTCTTCTCTATGTCTTCAAAGCATATGTAGGATTTATTATTATCATTCTTCTCTTCATCTTTGTTTACTTTGCTGAAAATGCGAAATGAAGCAGATGCAATGAGTTTCAGTTCTGACTTTGAAACTTATGAGATCTGCAAACACACTCACCTTTTTCAGAAGAGAATATTGTAATATTTGGCCATATGTTAAGAGGATTCTGTGACTTGCTGAACTTTAACAGAAATGTCATCTTCCCTAAACAAAGTATGTGTCAGGGCTGTTCTTTCAAATGCTGGAGATACCATCTCAAACACTTCATTTATGGTGTCAGACTGCTGAAAAAGATTTGCTTAGGTTTTCTAAGGCTATTGAGAATCATATCCTTAATGTTGTGTGGCTGGTGTTGTCATATTTGTCTTAGTAACTTTATCTCTTAGCAAAGAAGCTAGATGACAAAGATATTTTCTCTAAGAATCTTTAACCTCTTGTATTACATGTAAAATCTGCACAGAGAGCTTGCAATAAAGTAAGTTAAAAGATGTGGTGTCTCTTACCCTTTACACAGGCATTAGTCTAATATTGCTGAATTCTAAAACTATGAATGTGATACTCCAAGAATAGCTGCAAAAAAAAAAGATTGGAAAGATGTCAGGATGGAGGCTTTATAGCTCTTTTTCCCTGAAAAGTGAACATTGGAGATATCCCAGGTCTCTTTGCATGATGTGGTTTAGCTCTACTAGCCAGCCCCTAGGAGTAACATTCTAGCAGCACAGTCCCAGTTAAACAACCCACATAAAATGTCCTGAGCTGTGCTCAGAATATAAGCTGAAGAAGTTTTAAAACAGCGCATTTGAGTGCATGATGGTGTTTTCCCTGAGTATTTTCAATTTTTATTGAAATCAGTATGTGTGATGGCTGCTCAGATCTTTAACAGTTTCCTTTTGAATTTATAGAGTTTGTATACCAAAAGCAGTTTCACATGTATCTTCCTTTTAATTCGCTGGCAAAGATGTTCACTAAACTATTTCGTTTCTTTTTCTGATGGAAGAAAGACCTGCTGCACCTATCTGTACTTATGTTTTTGATAACTCTTTTCAAAAATCAAAGCTGTACTTAGATCTTGCACCTTTCATTCAGGAAGAATTCCAAATGAAATATGAGTGAATTTAGTCTGACCAAATAACATAAGATAGGATTTTAAGATTTTAATGGAAAGGTAACCTGTCCTTTGAGTGAGATTTTTGTCACTTAGAACTAAAATAGAATTACAGTTTGCTGAGCACTTTTAAGCAAAAGCATCTCTATTCAAATCTTCACATGTTACAGAAGGATGCCAGTTTCATTAAAACGGACATTAAGGAAATGTAAAATATTTCAATAGCTTATCTTCAATACTACTCTTCCTTCACACATTTGGACTGTGGATTATAACATTTATAGAGATAAAACAAAAATCGGGCTTTATAATAGTGATTATGCGTAGCATTTCGAAGAAACCGTAAGAATTGTAATGTTCTGCGATACACCATGCCAAATCTAAAAGGCCATTTTTGAAATGTCATTTTGGAATGGTTTTTCATTTTTTGCATCTACTTTGCCTGTAACCTTACAAAGTCCTACAATAGCCCTGGCCTGTCCATAACAGATTGAAGGTCCTCCAGGATGTTTCTACACAGCAGTTACTGAGGTCCATGTAACCATGGATGAGCCAACACCTAGAGGATTAACAGCCAAGATATTTACTCAACACACTGCAACACTACCTCAGCACAGCCAGTTTAAAGTCTCCTCAGATACCATAGCAGAGATTGCACTGTTGTCAGGCTAGGTAAAGTCCCAATTGGACATGCTCCTGAGTAACCTGCTCTTGATCTGCAAAGGTGTCTTTCCACCCTAGCCAATTCTGTGATTCAGTAATATATCATTACTCCTCCTCTCTTTTCCCGTCTTTTTGAATATTTCAGTACATCTTCTCAGTTCACAAAGCAGATTAATCCAATATAACCATGTAATTCTGCCAGCTACCCTTCCCAGGGCAATTCTCCCTCCTCTCAATTCTTTGCTGCCTTTGGCTTGAGGTGAAGAGTTCTGACAGACCTGGTTTTTATATCATGCTTGCCTTGATGGTGGCACCCCCTCCAATGCTGAGCAGAGCAAGACCCATTTCCCAGTCTGCAGTGGGACTCATGGCCAGGGGAGTAGGGGAAACACCTGGAGCTGGATGAGTGGTGCTGATATTCAGGCTGCCACTGCCCTTTCAGACAGTTCTTTTCCAGATAGTGTAGTGAGAGATAAACTGAGACCTGAATGAATGCTCAATAGCAGAAGGGTGTAAGAAACCATTCCCCTCTCAGTGGTAAATCCCTTTAAACTTATCTTTGTCCTGTGGTACTAGTAAGCAAGCTGGCAATTCCCTCAGTCCAGCAGCCTCACTTTGCTGCCCTTTTCTTGGATGCAAGCATTTCCTGTTAAAAGGATTTAATTTAATACCCTTCAAATTATCTGGCATGGTACAGAGCAATTTATTTTGTAAGCCCTATGCTGTAGATTGAATTTTCTTTTCCTCATCTCAGTGTGTGGCAACGGGGAGCACAGCCCCTCTCCCTGTGTTGTGCATGGGGGTTGCAGCAGCCACTACTGCACTAAGCCAGGGAGACCATAGGCTCTGCCCTGATACAAGTTGTGTTCACCAGCAGGTGAACCTTCTCCTGGATCCTTCAGTGTGCGGGAGGCAAAAAACCCAAGCAGACTTTATGCACTTAAGAAGCTGACTGAAGGGGCTCTCTTCTTGAAAGGAAACAAGGCTTCGATTTGCTTTCTGACAGAGAAAAAACATTAGACCTGCTCTTCTCACCTGGGGTTTGTACCCAGAAAGATACCCAAGTTACAATCCCAGATGCGGGGTCAGTAATTAGGGGTCCTGGCACCTACCCTAGGTGCTTGCCCAGATCAGATGAAGACAGAGAAAAGTCACACAAGGAGACAGTGGTGTTCTATGCTTCACCCAGCCTGTTTTATAAGCAAACAAAAAAAAATCAGATCTAGAGCAAAAGAATCCCCAAAGTTCCTGATTTTCTGAATGCAAGGCTGCCTCGGAGTCATCTCAAATTAGAAAGAGGATACAAAAGAGCCAACTCATTTGTTTATATAGTTTAGTTAAAAAGTCCACTGCAAAATGTACAGCTCAACATTTTCTTTCATGGCTAAATACTTGCCAGCACACAAAGGAAAGGAAGTTTGAAAGTATATGCAGGAACTCTCTTTTCTCCGTCACTTGACCATTTGCTTCCCTATCACTATTTATCTTTATGCGACTAACCAAAAGTCCCAGCCACAGTTATATATACACACCATAGAATAGACATAATTCAAACAGACATTAAGAATAATCCAGAAGAATGCACTCCCACATTATTTAGCAGCATTTAGAAGAGGATTTGGTATGGATATGAATAACCAGAGTGCCTTATAATACCTAAAATAAATTATTCCAGATAGAAAACTTCATGCTTCATGGTTTAGTTCAATCTTTAATTTCTAGGGATTAGAGTGAATCTTTCATAAGGGTAGATTATGCTACTGCTTCTTTCCCTGGAGTATCTTTTACTGTTTTAGAAGATCTGCTCTTAGTCACTGCCAGAGGGAAGGTATTGCATTTGATGTATTTGATACCATAAGGCAGTTCTCACTTCTTGATGATTTATATTCAAAATAGGCAAGAAAGGTTAAGAATGGGAGGAATAAAGTAACACCTTTCTTATGTGGAAGACCAAGACTAGGACACTTCTGTCTCCTTTTTCAAGGGCATTTAAAGAATTTATGGCAAAATCAGACCTCTTCATTGTCTTATCCACAACAACAACCTTATTCTTGACCAGTATTTTAATTTTGATGGAACAGCACCCTTGGTTTTAGTTTTGTTCTGGAATGAAAACCACAAATAAGATGCCTTATCTTTAGACTCCCAGAATTCAGCAGAGTTTGGATTTCAATTGGGATGCAGTGAAGTTGGCTCATTTGTTACTGATATCATGTCCAGAACGTGAATAACCATCTGAGCACTCATTTAAAAACACAAAAGGGATAGAATCTGAGATTCCTGTAATGGGTAGAAGAGGTAGGGACTGCCGAGGAGTAAAACTATGTTTGTGACTAATTCATTAAACTCCTCATGAAAGATGTAGTTGATCATGATTTCCCTGTAGGGTTGTGAGAATTAATATCTGCCTGGGTTATATCTACCCTGTAAATTAAAAGAACTCAAGAGAAATGTTAGCTTCACCCTTCCTTTTAAGAATGTGTAGATTTGGGGGGTCTGAATAACTTGCTTTGATCCTAGGCTTTTCTCACTGTTTTTTGATCTTCAGGCAAAATCTGAATATAATCCACATTGTCTGGGACAGGCGTATCTGCCCACAGATTCGTCACAGCAGGGAAATAAATTCCACATTGCCCATCTTATTAAAATGGGCTCATTACCACACTAATTGATTTTTTTCTTTTCCAAATTAAAGCAACATTTTTTTTTCCACTAGTTGTCATGTCATTTTAAATGACCTCTCTTGTCTCAGCTTTCTAAAACTGTAAAATGTAGTTAACAAACCAGTCTCATAAAATGACATGATTGTGGAACCCAAATTGTATCAAGTACCCAGAATTTGTTCCATTTTGAGGCCCAAGAATAAAGATGAGCTCAGAAGTCAGAAAGAACACGTATTTCTGTGTCTCTCTCCTTTTAATCTGAAGTGTTTAAAGGTGAAGTTGAAGTTGCCACAATATTCTTGTAACAACTGAGCCATGGAATGAATATCTCATAGATAGAGGGATAAATACTTCCAGATGGTGAATTTTAGTTTATAATACAGGTTATAAATTTGCATTTGAAAGCAGTAAAAAAAAAAAAAAAAATGTTAACCGGCTTGTTGTTCCAATCTCTTTGGATTCCACAGCATTCTTCACTTAGATCTGCCTGATTCAAGCATGAGAAATGGGCTAGTCAACCTTATTGTCATGCAAAACCAGATGGAGTTTGATAGAAGGAAGCCCTCTAAGTAGAGGAGGTTTCCAGTCCCTCTAATGCATGAGAAAGGATGATAACTGACATCCAATGCATGAGAAAAGATGATCAGTGAACATCTACCTTGCAGTCTGCATGTTTGTTAGTGAAACAAAAGCAAGGAAGTACATTTCCCCTCTGTAAATATGCATTGCACCAGTCTTGAGGTTTCAGAAACAAATTAAATTCCTTTCCTTCTGGTCTTACTGTTGTATAGAGTGGCTGCAGGCTGGTATGCAGCTGCCATTTACACTGCCTTACACTCTCTGGGATTCCTGAAGGGTCTGTCTGGTTTGGTTCTTCAGCTGATGCTTTCCCAGGGTTACAGGCTCACTGGTATTTTCCAGATTATTTAGAGGATATCTATTCACAAGTAATGAAATATCTGTAAAGTGATAGATGCATAATTGCAACAACTTTTAGCTTTGTAAATCCTGAGCTGAGGGTCAAGCACATGGATCTGCTACAAGCTTATACCTTTTCTCTTTTTTAAACCTCACAACAGAATGACTTCAAAATTTCAGGGGCAAAATAAACAAATCAGACAGACAGAATGGGAGAAAAGCAGCTTAAGAGGAGCCTGTCAGCACAACCTGCTCCTTTTTCTAACCTGGCAGCAATTCCCTCTGGGTTCCTGCCGTTCTCCTATGCATTTCCCTTCCAAACCTCATTTCCCTATGGAGCTCCCTCAGCCCATCCGATTTTGAACATCTGCTGGCACTGAACTCCTGCAACTCTCAATCTGTTTCCCCTTGGCTTCCTTCTTCCTTCCAGTTAATCTTTCTTATTTTTGTCTTGGTGAGACTTCCCTCCTTCCTCTCTTTTCCTGCTGCTATCACCGTTTTCATCTCTCTGCCTTTCGGGTGACACCAGGCTGACTCACTGGTGAGGAGACCTGGGCAAGAGAGGTCCCCCCACTCTAAGGCAGCCGGCAACTTGCCGGCAACAATGGCAAACATACACAGATGTATTTTATCCTTGATTTTTTTAGGAATCTTTTGTAGTCACCTTTTTCCATTCCTGTATGTCTGCAGCTGGTAAATTATTTCTATTCACTTTAATCTATTTTTTATTATTCTTCCAGTTCTTTTTATTTTTCTGGTGTTGAAAAAAAAAAATATTTCCAGGTGATCAGCATTATATCCAGAGGGATGTTTTGAACAGTATGGGTGCCTCTTTTAGGAGTTAATGAATTAAAAAATAAGGAAATAGTGAGTTGAAATTAGTTAATTTTCTTAACTGGAATGAATGATAATGAATGTTGTTGAGTAAATTGCCATGTATTGGTTTTGACATATTTCCCACTTGAGTTTTCATCCTATCTCTTTTCTGTGCTAAGTTCATGAGTGGTGTCCTAATGCACCATGGATCTGCAGGCTCATTTCCTCTGTAGACATGGGTTCTGTAGTCAGCTTTTGGGCCTGTACACCTCTAAATTTTGAACCTGTTGACTGATTTTGTCAGAGAGGTAGGAGTCCTAAACATAAACAAGATCCTACAAGCTTCAATAAAACAAGTTGGCACATAGAGAAAGATCTAAGTAATTTGTCTGGAGGAAAAGAACATTATGTATGCACATGTGGTCAGAATTCAGAGAACCCAAGCATAGAAGAGACCACATGAAAATATATCTATGATAAAAATGAGTTTTAATCAAACTTCCCTAAAAAACAAAGTCATAGAATCATTGGGTGACATGGTTTAGTGTGAGGTGTGAGGTGTCCCTGCTTATGGCAGGGGGGTTGGAACTAGATGATCTTAAGGTCCCTTCCAACCCTAACTATTCTATGATTCTATGACACCTCACACTAAACCATGTCACCCAAGGCTTCATTCAACCTGGCCTTGAACACTGCCAGGGATGGAGCACTCACAACCTCCCTGGCCAACCCATTCCAGATCTCACCACCCTAACACTAAAGAATTTCTTCCTTATATCCAATCTAAACCTCTCCTGTTTAAGTTTGAACCCATTACCCCTTGTCCTGTCACTACAGTCCCTAATGAAGAGTCCCTCCCCAGCATCCCTATAGGCCCCCTTCAGATACTGGAAGGCTGCTAGGAGATCTCCAGGAAGCCTCCTCTTCCCCAGGCTGAACAGACCCAACTCTCTCAGCCTGTCTTCGTATGGGAGGTGCTCCAGT
>NDXB01002573.1:0-20351 GCA_002631895.1 Agapornis roseicollis
ATGAGAACATGAACATGAGCCGGCTGCAGTGTGCGCTTGCAGCCCAGAAAGCAACTGTATCCTAGGCTGCATAAAAAGAAGCGTGACCAGGAGGCTGAGGGAGGTGATCCTGCCCCTCTGATCTGCTCTCGTGAGACTTCACTTGGAGCATTGCGTGCAGTTCTGGTGTCCTCAGCATAAAAAGGACATGGAGCTGTTGGAACAAGTCCAGAGGAGGGCCACAAGGATAATCAAGGGACTGGGGCATCTCTCATACAAAGACAGGCTGAGAGAGTTGGGGCTGTTCAGCCTGGGGAAGAGAAGGCTGCGTGGAGACCTCAGAGCAGCCTTCCAGTATCTGAAGGGGGCCTATAGGGATGCTGGAGAGGGACTCTTCATTAGGAACTGTAGTGACAGGACAAGGGGTAACGGGTTCAAACTTAAACAGGAGAGGCTTTAGATTGGCTATAAGGAAGAAATTCTTTCCTGTTAGGGTGGTGAGGCATTAGAATGGGTTGCCCAAGGAAGTTGTGAGTGCTCCATCCCTGGCAGTGTTCAAGGCCAGGTTGGATGAAGCATTGGGTGACCTGGTTTAGTGTGAGGTATCCCTGCTTATGGCAGGTGGGTTGGAACTGGATGATCTTAAGGTCCTTTCCAACCCTAACTATTCTATGATTCTATGATTCTGAAAGCTGTGCTGACTCCTGAGTGACCTGCTATGCAGTAAGGGGAGGGCAGGAACTCCTGCCTCTTCCTGGCTAGATGATCCATGCCAGTGATGTGGAGCATGGCTGGCAGCCCAGCCACACGCAGTGTACACAGCAAAACAAAGTGACTCCTGTGCCACCTCCACAGAATCACTGCTATAATTTGGTACACTCCATAATGCAATCCTTTTGCTCTGATTTAATTACTAAACATAAAAGGAAATAAACTTCAAACTGGAAACAAAGAAATTGCTCTGCATGTAATTTATGGGAGCTATTCTTCAGCTGAATGCCATAAACCCCTGCATGTTTACGATACCCTATTAGAGGGCTGAAAACACACTTGCATTTGCCTATATTGACTATGCAGATTATGTGATATTAGTGCCTTTTTCTGCCTCTGCCATTTTTCATACAAGTAGCGTATTTGTTTAAAGACATCCTTGCACTAAACATTGGCTCCTGCTAAGAAACAGAAAAATAAGACTGGATGTGTTCTCCCTCATTGCCAGAGGCTGTCAAGCTGGTAAGCACTGAGCAGCTGGCAATGGTATGTTAAAGAAGGGGGCACTGACACAGTTCTGTTTTCAGTCTGGAATATCAATTATTGGAGGAAGCAACCCCACGGCCAGACAAAACAAGAATCATCTCCACAGTGGATAACTATGTCAAATGATCTGAGCTGCACTGCATTTCAGGAATGGCTGGATGGTAGCACAAGGATTTATTGAGATATCACATTAAGCCCTTGGTTTTCTTGTCATAGGAAAGGAAATAGGGCTTTCAAACTTGACTGAAGCATTGATTTATGTATAACAGCTTCAAAATGTGTGAATAGAATGAGAGTTCCTGTTATCACCAACTCTAGGGGGGTCTGCATACCCTCCACTCTGACAAGCAGAAGACCTTGGGATAGTGGCTGTAAGGAGCAGAGCATGCTCCCACTGCCTCTTAGAACTTGCTCTCCCATCTCAAGCCACAGAAGTGGTCCAGGATCTCCACTCATTACCCAGGGTGAGCACAGCAGCATGGGAAGCAAAGGAAAGGAGCCAGAGGGACATGAGGCAAGGTCTTGACGTGCACTCCATACTGTGACACTGAAGCCCCATCTTCAGTGTTTTTCAAAGATCTCAGATTTTCAAGCCTTTCCCCTTTCTTAAGCCCTTCTCTGAACAGCAGATTCTTCTCCCACCCTGCATGAATGGAGTCAGCACAAAGAAATAGGATGAGTTCAAACTGAATTCAGCCTGTCCTTCAAAGAAGCAGCAGGAGTTCATCTCTTGGCAACTTGCAGACAGGCCCAACTACCTATTAAATCATGTCTAAGCCATGCACCCTACTACTACTGCATCAAAACACTCTTTTTTAGTGCCTATTAAAGCCCTTTTTAATGTCTCCTAGAGTACTAAATGTCAACTTTTCAACCTTCATCTGCATCTTATCTTTACGTGCCAACTCATTTCCAGCTGTAGTCACTATTTTCCACTTTGCATAGATGGAGCTGTCAACTCAAATTTAATATATTCAATATTTGGCAAAACTTCCTAATGATTTCTGGGTGTTTCTGGAACAATTTCTTTTTAAGAAGTTTATAACATCTTGAATTGAAGATAATACAGAGTCCAAAACCAAGAAACAGAGTATGGAATTAGAAAATTAAGACTGAGAAAAGGATGAAAAGCATGTCTGTGTAAAAATCTAATTCACTTCAGCATCATAGTTTTGAAGTTAAGAATCTGATCATACTGAAATCGTCATCTTTGTCATTTCCCATAATCGCTCCAAAGGAACAGACAGATCCCTAACAGCTCTACTGCTGTTTGAGGCTTTTCCTGTTTAACCTTTTCTAAATCATTATTATAAACCAGGACTGAAAGCAGCATAAGAAGTTAGGTTATTTAACAGCAGGTAGCTTTCCAGCGTATGTTGGAGAGCAGTCCTAATACATGCTTTAGCTGTGTCCTTGACAGCCTGGCATCAGGCCTCTGACAGTGCTGTATAGCCCCAACGAGGCTCAGAGGTAAGTGGGAGAGAAGCCACCCGCCATGGTGGCCTCTTCCAGTAAGGCTACAATGGAAAGGAAGGAAACTCTCCCAAGGACAATACTGCCGGCAGGTAGAAATAAGAATACAAGGCAGACACAGAGTCTGGTAGGAGAGGAGGCTGGGAGCAGAGAAGAAACCAAGCACCAAGATAAAAACAGTTGCAGCGGGAAGGAGGAGGGTGAGCAGGCACCGAAGCCACAGCACCAAAGGCAAAGCCACCCTGCAGCTAGCAGTAGTCTCTCAGAAAAAGACAGCCAGACCTGAGGGGAAGTTTGAGACTCCATCTGTGAACAAGAAGGACAGAGCCAAATTATATTAGGGCTCTCCCTTGCTGTATAATTAAAGTGATCTTTTGAATAGCTAGATAAGAATTTACTGCATGTAGTAAAATTTAAGTTCTGCAATTTAAGTTACAACGGTAGTATGTTAATTTATCTCCTGTTAAGACAGTTAAAGCAATGACTAGTAGCTATAACCAGCAAACAGAAGTAGCCTGTTTTACGGCCTGACATACAGATCATTGAAGCTAATAGGAGCCTATTAGCTCCATAGGATTTGGATAAGACCATAGTGGAAGCAACAGAAATGGCAGTGGATGGAAGAAATACTGTAATGTGATAAACACCTGCATCATAGAATTTATCCATTACATCAGTTCTACATACAGGATACCCACTGCAAAATAACTATACACATTACAGACCTTAGCCAAAATTAAATGTGGAACCCTTATTTCACTTTAATTAAAGTAGGAGCACAACCACTGCATTCCCCAGTATTTTACAACTACCACATTATCCAGGAGGACTCCATGATATATCCAAAGTGAGCTAGAAGTTATAAATAAAACAGAACAAAGATAAATATTCCAATCAAGTGATACTTGTAAGAGAACAATTTCTTTTTTCTTTTCTTTTTAAATCACTACACATGAAAAAGTAAAATCACAGTAAAAGCACAGCAGGCACTGTCATTGAATGCTAATCTCAAAACCGAATTGTTATGATAAAAATGCTTCATTTCAGTCTACAAAGACACTAGTTTTAAATGTGCCATAGTTTATCTGTCTATCTGTTCCTTCTTTCTGCTCACTTCTGCACTTTCTTGAGCCCAAAAGCCCTCAGACTTCCAGGTTTGTCAGAATATTAAGCACTATACAAAGTTCAGTTAATTCTAGGGAGCTCTGTCAGCTATTAAATCAGATGTGAAACTATTGCTTTTTATAATGACAAAGACATGACCATTGGTGGTTTTCACTTTTTCCTTCAAAGAAATGTTCATTCAGCTAAGGAGCAAGTTCAGAGAAACTGTTAAGAACTCACACAGGGGTTAATTTAGATGCACTTAAAAATCCAGGCAGCTTCCATGAATCCTGACCTACATTCACAATTTATTGCAAAAACAATTGCAAAAATTTCACCAGAAAAATGTTCTTTTGCCTGGAAGCAAAAACTGTACTGGGTGACAACAACCGCTGTTGTCATAAGTAAAAGACTCAGGCCCAACTTCTAAGCTTATCTTTAAGCACTACTAACATGTGCTTGTTAACAACCTTAGCAAGCCAAATTCCTCCTGCTCTCCTTGCAGTGACAAATCATGTTCTACCCAAGCCAAATTCCTGCTCTCCTTGCAGTGACAAATCATGTTCTACCTGAGACAAGGGGCTATGAGCTGTGCAAGCTCTCACAGCATTTCTCTGGAGTTTCTTTTAGCTTACTTTTCGATGGAATGAACTGAAATATGATAAATAAGAATTTCACCCTTCACTGAGAATCTGAATTATCATATTGATTAGCTTTGCCACATGCAAAGTAGAAAATAGTCACAGAATTGACAGGCTTTAGAGAATAAAATTTGTCACCTTGTACATGCAGAACAGCAACACAGGGTAGAGCTAATAGACTTGCAAACAACTGTCTTCTGAACCAAGAAATACCCCTCCTCCCAAAAAAAACCCTCCCACAACCTCTAATTATTTTACTGTAATATTTTGAGTATTGATCTGTTTCCTGCCTGAAATGCACCCTCAAACCTCATAGACAGAAAGCCAAGTCTGCCAATTCCATTTTCCGAAGCAGGAGAGCACATTTGTTAGTGACAAACTTGATTAAAAAGGTATCTCTTGGCAACCCAGGGAGTGGGAGCTACATGTACAGGCACCGAAAATGAGGGATGATTTAAAACAGCCAAGCATTTTCTAGCTTTTTAAACCCCTGGAAACTAACTTTGTACATCACAAGTGAAAACTGGGGTCTGAACACCTCCATGAGGTTTTGTTTCTCTTTGCAGTTATACTGGGCACTCAACCTACACAAACATTTCAAGCAGTGATTAGGAGGTCATTTAGCTCAAGCAACGGAGCTTTCCCAAACTCTACATGCTCTACAAGTATTTCCACAAACCCTGTTTTATCAATTTCTCAAGCAGTGCTGGACAAGTCTCGCAGAACAAACATGTCCTTGGAGCAGAACCTTTGAGTCCAAAGCATAAAGCAGGTCCTGCTGTCAAGGACTTGTCTCTGCAATGTTGTACTGCCGATGCTTCCACCAGAAAAAAACAGGAAATGCTAGCACAAAGCCTTAGCTGACACATACTAAATGAATTGGAAGCAAAAGATAATTCAAAATAACTCAAAATAAGGAATTTTTATGGACACAAATTGGAGGCTCTCTGTCCCCCCTCCAGCTCTGCCACCATCTCATCTGGCACTCCTTCCCTCAGCTCCAGGTTGTCCACACCACACTGAAGTGTTTTGGATAGTCAAGCCAAGTACACTATCATCTGTTTATAAGAACTACTTTTCTTAATTCTAATATGGAAAATACCTCAATTTGGAGAACTCTGAAAAATCACCCAATCCTTGCCTTTTCTAGTAGGTGCTGCCATCACACTCTGACAGTGGGGAAAAAATTAATGTCTTTCCCAGAGCTGTCCCTCATGGCAATGAAACAGTCCCCAGTAAAAGGTTTGTGTTTCTTTTGCAGCTCTGCATATCAGATGTGTCCTCCAAGCAGTGCCCAGGCACTCGCAAAAAACCCCCACCATGCCAAGGTAAATAAAGTTTCTGTTCCAGAATGAAAATAAAAAACCTAAAACCCTGACAAAAAACCCCAAAACCATAAAACCAGAATTTTGCATTTTCACGTTTAAGTAGGGAAGCAGCATTCCCACTTTTAAGCTTTTTTCCTAACCCCTTCCATGGAAGGTTTGCTTCCATGTAACCTCTGGCTGCTCCCAAACCGTGCATCTGTACCTCGAGTGCAAGTTTTAACTGAAGTGGTTAAATGTAAATGGGAAATCTACATATTGCACCACTCACATTCACCCTCCAACCATTTTAGTTGCTAAACTAAACTGTACGAAACTTTGGAGAAATGAAAACGCTAATATATAATGTTTAAGTAATATTGAACTGCTGTAATACACACAGCACATTAAATTTGACATCCTGGGAAATGGAAAACCTATCCTCAGGTGTGCATAACATAACAAATTGATGAAAACCTTAATTTATTAAATTTATATCTTTATGCAACATAATGAAATGATGCAATGTAAGAAATTATACTTCAAACCAGACAGGATTTTAAGACCAAATATCTTTTCTGTGTCTCCAGCTAAGACAGTTGGTTTATCTATTTTTCATGTTGTTGATTCATTTTTAAGAAATATGATAGGTAGAGTTGGACGAAAAGGATTTTTTGTTTCTAGTGTAATAAAAAAAAGATGTTTCCAGCTGTTCACAAGCCTGGGACATGAGAGGCAGCAGTATAAGTGATGGATTAGTGAGCAGAGTACAGCAGAAGTGGTCAAACTTACATGCTAAAGACAATTTATTAGAGAACTTCTACATCTCTGCAACGCATCCCTCACATAGCCTTCACAGTGCACTTACTTTTTGAGTGTGTTTCACTGCAGCTGATCACCATTTAAGAAACAAAAAGCTCACTAAATTACTTTCTCTTTTCTGGCTTCTCTCAGCTTGCTCACCCAAGCCTGCCTGTAGCAGGAGACCTTCGTGCAAGCCACTTGGATTTGAAATTGAGCATAATGCTTTCTCACCCATCCCCAGGCAGGATGGATTTTTCATGCGCCTCCAAGATAATAAAAATCAGTAGTTAAGCTGGGCCCAATTTAGTCCATAGTCATTTGGAGAATTTACCTTGATATACTTTTCAAGAGATTGATTTTCAGAGGATGGAGACACAGCAGCCCATTGAAAGTCTATCATGATGCTCATCTATAATCACTAATCTCAGCCTGGGGACAGGCCATTATAATTTAGAATGAGTGGGTATGAAAGACAGGTTTTTGGTTATAGTGCCAAAGGAAAAGCAGAGGAAAAAGCTTCCATAGGCAGAATTTTTCTGCAGCTCAAGCTGATGTTCAGACAGTGATGTTACACGTGTCATTTAGTAATGAAAAAACTGCGTGATTATGCTTACACATAGCTTAGCACATGTAACATCTAGGCAGTACGTAGAAAGAAACAGTGTTTAAGAGAATAATAGACTGAAAGCAAACTGTACTCTAATATCAAGCAGAGAGATCACTCGGGAGATGCTTGTGGGAGAATTACACTAAACCCTAGTATTGACGTAAGGTTAAAAGATACTCTAAATCAATTGACATTAAGGCTGCATCACTGTTAGTGTGTCTGAAAAATGCAAAAACCTTGTTAACCCCTGTGTATGGGTCTTTAACTTTAAAATGCTATCTTGGCTTGATACAAGGAAAAAGATATTTAATCGAGAGTTTTTAGGCTACTAAGAAGCAGCAGGTAGTATATTTTAATTTTCAGTAGTACAGGCTAGAATCCCAACTTTCATAAACCAACCGTTCCCTCCTCCCCTGGGAAACAACAGCCTGCCTGTGCTTCTTGCTCATCCAGAGGAAGATGGAAGAACGCAAAGGTGAAATGACTTTTACAGTGTCACCCCAGTTCTCCTTATTACTGTGGGCCCCTATTTTCCCTTCCCAGGTTGTGTCTGAGATCTGCAGCATACCTCTACATTTTCTGATGCTTCATGTGGCTTTTACCCTTTCCAGCCTCTGAAGAGAGTTTAAATTATTTCCTGTTTCTTCAATCTGGGATGTGGTCACCCGGCTGTCTCCAATGCTTCCACTCCAGTAAATGCCATTATGGTTTAATGACCCTCTATCATCCCTCTCCTGAGAGCAAATGATGAGTACACACAGAGACAGCTACAGCTGCACAACTTCATCAGATCTCCTCAAATCCATAATTCATACACAGGGAAGTTCACCAGCCACCTAAACTTGATTAGGTTCTCATGTCCCACTTGCAGAAGTTTGAGATACTTCCAGAATTATTTATAAAATCAGTGAAAGAGGAACCAATATGTAAGTTATAAAAGAAATATTTCAAACTGGTGCCCATTAACTGAACCTTCAGCTGCATAAACCCTCATAGCTCTGCCTAACTACCTTTGCATGGAAGCTCTAACGTGGTGGGGAGTTCTCTCTTTAACACAAACGTATTCATGAGGTGTCCCTGCCCATGACAGGAGAGTTGGAACTAGATGATCTTAAGGTCCTTTCTAACCCTAATTTTCTATGATTTTTGCCCAAGTTCTTTTTTGAAATACTTTCAAATAATTCTCTTTTTAAAAAAAATAAACAAACAAACAAACAAAAAACCCACACCACCTTCATTTGGCAAAGAATGGATCAAATGTTGAACTTCGCAGTTTAAGGGCTATAACACATAAACTCAGCGTCATGTATCACAAGGTATTGTGACAACTCATTAAGCCATTCCCCCTCTCTTTTTAGCTAAGAATAGAAGCTTTGTGTGCAAATCAGTGCACTTGTCAAGCCAAGAAGATAAATGAAACTGCATGTCTAAATATATACACTACACTTACAATATTTTTGAAACCAATACTGCTTAAATGCCCCAATTCATTGCACTTTCCATTCAATTTATTTGGAATATAAAAAATATTACTAATATAGAATATGGTAGCCTAATATAGAATATGGTTTGAACTGTTTTGTGCCATGCTCTTCCAAAGAACAGCTTGCACAAATAAGAAAGCCCTGCTATATTTCCACCATTAGTGCAGGGCAGCATTATGATTTTGCACAACTCAACAACTACCTGTTGTCTTCCCTCCGATGTCATTTCTCTCCACTGGTGAATAAATGCTCCCAGACATTAGTGAGACAACTGATAGCTTTCTATAACTGCAACTGCTCGGTTTTATTTGGGCAAAGAATTCAGGAAGCTTTCTAGACTTTTATCCAGTAGGACACCAATTCTATCCTGTGGACAACTTACAAGATGGCAATATTGGATAGTCTCAAGGTCCCAGTGCAAATCTACATTGGTACTTCAGTTTCATCACATATTTCACACAATAATCCATAAAGATGAAAATGCGGAAAACCAAAGTAATTCTAAAACATCTGCTATCACAAATGCAACTTGACACATCCACTCAAATGTATTTGTTGAGTAATACCTCATATAGTTTCATTACTTTTAATATCAATTTTGTTTTCCACTTGCTAGTAGGATGTTAGCTATAGTATATAGTGCTTGGTTTGAGATTTTTTTATACTTTCAGCCTGGCAGGCCAGGTGCTTCCTTTTGAAAAAGCTTCAAACCAACAACAAGTTGGTTTGCCTACAGAGAATATGGCAAAGAAGGTACCTATATTCAGCATCTCCTGGGCATTGCAGCTCCCTTTTTCAATCAACAGATCCAGAGCCAAGGCAAACAACTAGATACTTCAACACATCTGCATTTCTAGTTTTATCATTACTATGTCTAATTACTAACCTTGCTTAGTATGAATCTTGCATTCAGCAGTCAAACACATTTTACTGACAGCAACTGCTAGATTACTCAGGCTGTGATTCTTCTGCTAAGAAACTAAATCACAAGGTCTCTTCCCTAAATGCATTTACCCATATCTGCGTGGTCACCACCCATGCTCAAAAATGCCCTTGCCTATTAGAAGGACTCTGTACTTCCCTCATGCTCACCACGTTAAGTCACCATGCTATGACTGCATACTCTGTGTACCTAATTTCTTCTCACTTACTGACATCTACCAAGCAAATGCCTGCACAGCAAGTAGCAAAGATCTTGCGTTTTAAACAGCCAAATCCTAGTACACCTCTAGGGTGAGTGTTACCACATACTACAAAGCTACAGGGTCTGCCTTCTCCTTACATTTTTTAGCTTATGCAAATTATTCTTTTCAAACATGTTTTAGCATCAAAAAGTAGCTTAAAGCAATTAGCTCTTGAACATCTCACTATAAACTATTCAAATTTCATAATCACTTATACAGTAACTTACCGATGCATGTGACAGCTGTTCCCAAATTCCTCCCAGTGGTCTTATACTTGCTATTTTTCCACATACAAGGCATCCACTCTCCTCAGTGTGAAGCTGTTTCTCTGTGTTTCATTTGACCACAGTCTTCTTAGACGTCTATTGCCTTATTTACATTTTCTTTGCAAAGCACTTGAATTTCTATCCCCTGATATAGGGTTTCCTTCTGGCAAGTCTTAAATTTGTCATCTTAAGTCCATTTGCCAACTGTCTAGGATAGTCAGCTTCTGTAAATTCTGCCATCGCCTTTAAAATCTACACCGTTGCATTTTATATCTTGCCATAAGATATACTTTATTTCTTTGGTATCCTTCTGATGCTTTCCTCTAACATTAAATCACTGGTTCTTCTTACTCAAAACCAAGCTGATACTGGTGCAACTCTTTGCTTTATAAGCAAAATTACTTTATAGGTTCCTTGAGAATACGTACCTTTTAATTGTAGTAAAACAGGTCTCTAACAAAGGCTTTTTGTGCAATAAATACAGGCAGGTCTTACCTATGATTTATAGCTTGCCTCCTACCGTACAATAAAACTGCTGCACCACTGGAACTATTAACTAAGCACTATTGAGCTGAACTCTCAAAAAATCTTAATTCATTGGTTCAAAGCCAAATGTATGATGTTGCTGAAGTCAATACCTAAAACTGCACGAAGGAATTAACAGCTTAAAGGAAGAAAAGGTCCCCGTCATCATCGCTGTACTTTGCATAACAGAGCCTGGGTAGCAGAAAGTATACTTTGATTTAAATGGATGTACATTTCTGAGACTGAAAGAATGCTGGAAAAAGAGGCAGATCTTGCATCAGTGCTTTCTGGTAATTAGGTCTGACTTGTTCAGCTAGGCTATTGATACTTTGAAACCCAAAAGCAATAGGATTTTCACTGAGCTCATAAAAAATTTAACTATTTCATGGCTCAATATACTATACCATTTAAGTTTAATCAGAAATGACATTACCAAAACTGAAGCAGAGAAATTGTATCTATCACTCTCAGCAATAAAGGGATTCACATTATGTGTAATAAAGCATTTAAAGGATACAGAAAATACTGTTTTCTTTTATGTTCCTTAGTAGTTTAAGAATACCAGGAATTACTTTCTGTGATCTTTAAAGAAACCTTTCATTAAATCAGTTTTACAGCCTATTTTTGGGTGTAAAGCAGATAATTTCACATTTTATTCTACCTGCTGGGTGTTCCTGTCCAAATCTCCCTCCTTTTCAATTGCTACACCTGTAAAAGAGGAGTCCAGCATGGGGAACTGCACAAGAGGTGCCCTGTGAGGCATCTGATCGCCCACCCAAGGACAATCCAAGAGCTGCTTGTAAGAAATGATGGAGCACCCACTGCCCTTCAACCCTGGCATTGCTCTTCCCAGCTCCAGGCTGGAGCTGTGTGCTTACAACACCCACATTTCAAAACTTCTCCTAACAATACATTGCTCCTTTTAAGGCCAGCTGAGACATTCCACTGCTTGATCTTGCTGTGCTGACAGCAGGCGCATTGCACGGCTCTCACTGATTTCCTCTGAATTCCCCATTTTTCCTCTTGCACACTTCCAAGCAATTGCGGCTCCAATGCAAACCCTTTGCTTTCAAATCCTCTGGTACACACTGGCTCTCCTAGGAATAGTGTTGTTACCTACCACACATAGTGTATGGGGAACATTTTCTGATAATTCCATTTTTCCTTTCAATAAAGCCAGACTCTGTTTTGCAATGGGATTGCGACTGCTTTATTTATCAAGGTTTTCAAACACTTCTCAAATTTTTCCTCCGCAAATAACAGCACAAGGCTACCAGTATTCAGTGATTTTGCTCCTTAAAGCAAAACAAAAACTGAAAAGATTACCCCACAGCTCATTCTAGCATCAAAATCAACTTGGTTTCTCTGTTTCTAGTAAAAGCAAGGGAAATGAGACAGCTATAAGTATTATTTAGAGAATTCACACTATAATGGTAAAGTTTTGCTCACTTGTGCTAGAAAAGTGTGACAATGGGGTCAGGTTTCAGTGACCAGATTAAAAAAAAACACCTCTTAATATAAAAGCTTTGGTCTTGAAAAAGCAAGACCTCAGTGTGGGTTTGTTTGTTTATTTATTATGCTTTTAAAGGAAAAGGTATGTATTTGCAAAAGCCTGACACCTTACTAAGTATACTGGGTTTTGCTAATGTGAGGCATGCTGAAGAACTACCTCATTCCTTCCTGCATCTCCTTTATAATCATTATAGAAATGCTGAAATTACAACATTCTTAAGAAAATAAATTATCATCATAATATTCCCATCAGTCTTTTCACCGGTGCCCATTGGGGATGCCTTTTATTCTAAAATGAGAACAAGTTCTTTTTTCAATTAGGAAAAAACCCACTGAAAACAACAGATCTTAAACATAGTCATTGCACATGCTTAATTCAGACTTACTGATTTCCATGAAAGCAAAAAGCTTCACAATGAAACCCCAGTGTCCCTTCGCAGGGTAGGATACCAATTCCCTTAGGTACATACCTAATACCACATTGATATTTCACCATCTCTCTTTGCTTTGTTACATCTTCCTTATTCTACCTCCTTGGACTCCTCGGCTCCAGGAATATCTGTAGCACAAAGGTAACCAGATACTGCTGCTCTCTTCTTCCTCAGCCTTTTCTCCTCAGCCAAATCTAATGCAAATATACCCTGTCCTTACTTCCATGCTTCGCAACCTGTGGTCTTCTTTGCTTTGAGACTTACTGCCTATTCAGGAGAAACATTATCTACTCTTTTCTATGTATCTTCTGCACCACAGAATTTCATGCAACTTGTGCAATTACTCTGGCCCTCAAGTAAGACCAATTCAGCATGGCTTTTAAGCACTCTGAGGCTCTGAGCTTTAGCCAGAAGGAAAAGTTCAGAGACAGCGCATTTAAACCACTGTGCTGAAAACCATATGAAACTGCAGAGTGACATTTATTAACATCACGCAATGCCCCCAAAAATCTATACATCTGGATACGTGGTGTTATCAATCTCAAATGTCACTACCACTACTCAGAAATTGCACGGCCCTGCAAAAACCACAGCAGTACCCAAATGTAAGGTTATATTAGAGGTATTGACTCATGCTCTTGGCCAGACAGGGTTCAGGAGGCTGAAGTAAGCATCAGTGTACGTATCAAGTACGTGGCAGAGAACAGTCCAGCTCTCAGCCATTGACAGGTACTGCAAAAGTGCAATGACAACTATTTCTGTAAGCAAGCATTAGCGTTATGCATCTTTGCAAGAAATATAAATTGCTCAGAGTATAAAGTTTCATGTGTCATTAAATTATCTGTGCACCTGGAAATCTTGGTGAGAATAAAAGCAAATACTTAAAGTTTCAGCCATTTATCACACAGCTCTAATTTCTGCTTCCATGATACTCAAGAAAACAAAGTGAAAAGTCTTCCTGGGCACACAATATGCTTCTCTTAACTCACTTCTTAGCATTTAAACGAAACAAAACAATATTGCTGTCATTCTATTCACAAAGCCACAAACAACCCCAAAAGTTTTAAAGCATAGTGAAAAGCATCAGCCATAGATTTTCCCAGCTCTCCATCCCAGCAGCTCCAGGGAAGAGGTACTCTGTCAACAAGTAATTCCTATATTCTAGCAGAGAACACACCAGCCAGAAAAACTCTAACACTAAATAATTTGCCCTACTTTTGTCCCTGATACCTCACTGCACTTAAACCTCATGCTTGCTCTTGAAGTGTTTTATTGATGCTTGGCTCTGAGATGATGCGGTGCTATCCTACACAGCACAATCTTTAACTTTTGCAGAAACCATTTGGTATAAGGGGCAGCTAATTTGCTTAAATAAACCAATTATGCTCCAGTAAAAGAAAAGCCAAAGGAACTGCAGGGTCTCAGCTGATGATTCTGTCTCACCAGTTTGATTCATCGAAGTGCAGAAGAATAGGCAACCAAAGGCAGGGCCCCATCCACAGGCACCCGTGGAGGAAAACTGGTACTTCCAGTTCTGCTTCATGTGTTAAACAGACACAGGACCCGTGCTGCCTGCAAATCTGTGGCTCGTCCCTGCCACTGTGTCCTCACTCTGGAGTGCCAGGGAGTCTGCCTCTCCGCTCTACTCTCCGGGACCTCTGCAGAAGCAGCGGCATCCCAGGAGGGTGCAGTGCCCAGCCCTCTCTGGAAACCCCTCCTGCCAAGGAGAGGCATCCTGCTCACTCACCTGCTGCTCTGAACCCATGAAAATTCAGGGCAAAACACACAAACCAAAACACATTGCTTGCTCTCAGGTTTCAGTGTGGGCAATAATCCTGCCACCACTGAAAGATCATTACAGAAATCCCTGTAATTAAAGGGATGTGGTGTGTCTGCAGTGGGTGTGCTGTGTAGGCTGATGAGCCTGTGCCACCTCTGCAGCCCTGTTTAACTGCACAGACTGGACTGCCCCCGCTGAAGCATCACCTTGCTTGCTCTGCATAAACCTTTACACTCTCTGCATGTACAATCAGGGGATCAGGCTTTTCTTGAAATCTTCCCTTCAAAGACACCAAAAGAAAATACTTTCGTACACCACTGCAGTTTATCAGGATTTCATTGCTGCGAGGGCAGCTATAGATGTTTTTCTCCTATGTGTACTACAGGTTTACTGCCTTATGCCTGTTATATTTAAGCATCAAGCCTGCTAGTTCATAAGGCTAAATATTTGCCACATTTATTTTTAAGTAAGCCAATTCTTTCCCCACAGTTTGAACTAGTAAAGACTGCGTTAAGCCTTCTCAACACTGCCCCAGGAACAGAACACTGTGCAGCAATTGTAGTAACTAAATTTACATGCTTGTGGATATACACAAGCACACACATCAAACTGGCAGTGAGAAATAGTTAAGGACGAGTCAGGAAGTAGAAATGCTGAAGAAAACAGCTGAAGGACACCTGCAGCATCCCCCCCATCCAGAGGATGCCTACAGACACAGACCCCTGACTCAGCACAACCACTCTCAGCTTACGAGTGCAAACCAGGATGATTGCTGTTTTGAGAAAACTGCTTCCAGGGCTTCAACAAACACAATATTTACTTCATGCAACGTATACTGCACTAAATCAAAGCTGTTCACTTGAGATACAGGAAAGGGTTGAGATTAAGCTCATCAAAACCAACAGACAAGTAGACCAACACCCACCTTCCACATAATTCATACAGCATTCACAATATGTTGCCTGGGATTATTGCATACTACTCACATCCTACTCTCAACTACACACTTCAATTTTGTTATGTGTCAATTAGACATTTCTGCATTCAGCTATTATAAAATAAAAATATTATTCCATTTTTAATATTCCAAAACTGCAGCTTTTGAGAAGACAACCGTGCTTT
This sequence comes from Agapornis roseicollis, assembly GCA_002631895.1. Taxonomy (NCBI): domain Eukaryota; kingdom Metazoa; phylum Chordata; class Aves; order Psittaciformes; family Psittacidae; genus Agapornis; species Agapornis roseicollis. The sequence goes on from NDXB01002573.1 coordinate 15,474, forward strand.
ATTATAACTTTATGTAAATTGCCATAGATCCAGTGAATTCAATTAACTGAACTGAATTCCAATTTGCAGAGAAGCCTGGTCCAATAATTCAAACCCTGCATTTCTTGAACATTTTTTAATTGGCCAGTGCTTACAAATCTGTCATTTCTATTTTTGCTATTGTTACATAGCTGTCAGGATACATATTTCATAGAAACTGTGAGATGCCCACAGAAACAGGTTAATTAAGGAGTTCTTGAACGTCCCAGTCACATTAACAAGCAGACCCCATGAGCAAACAAAAAGTGAAGAAAATGAAAATATCCTGAAGTATTTACTCGGTAATAAAATGGAAATAAAGACTTTAATTGCCTTTAAGTTCTTTTCAGTCTTCATTTCCTCAGCAATTATAGAGATTCCTTTTATTGCTTGTTGGGTTGGATTCACTGTGGTGCCCTGTGACTCATGCTTGTTTCTAAATGGAGGTGGTAATTAGTAAACACAATTCCTTCTAGTTCTGTTTATCACTGTTGGGATGTATTCCCTTGGAGACAGACTATCAAAGACAGGAAGACTTGTAACTTTAAATTGTGTGATGTCTCAATGATTTCTTTAAAGTAGAATTCATTGCAATAAAGTAAACACAACAGTACTGAAAAGAAAGCGTGTATTCATTATGAAATCATTCCATATGTACAAGACAGACCAACAAAACAGGAACTGATGGATCCAGTGTAAGAGAACACTATGAGAGAAGCAGAAAAAAATAAGAAAAACCTATATTAAGCACTGAAAAGAAAGCACTGAAGTCTGATAAACAAGCCACAGCAATCTGGCCTAACAATGTTTTAAACTCCTTATTTTGTAAGCCTGTATAAAGCAATGGATGTTTTTGTTCACAGAACATTGCAGCAGTGAGTAGGGAGATGGAACAGAAGGAAGGCATTTTAATCCAAGCACAAGTAGAATACGGACAATTCTCTCAGGTGCTGCAGAGGCTTAAAGTCTCTTGCTGAGATGCTCCTTCCTCCTTGTAGCATCACTCCATCACCTAGACCTGGGTGTGCTCACTCCTACACCCATTTTACAAAGCAAAGGTAATTCCTTTCCTAAAGGTAGAACCTTCCCCTAAAAGAAACTTAACATCCAGAAAACTTACACCTATTCACTAGAAATGTCTCCTTCTGTTCCATGTTTTCTGGAATTTCTATACCAATGATGGACAGATTCTCCTGTTGGCAGCAAGTCAGCATTGCAGTGTCACTTTTGTCCTATGTGTGAAGGAGCCTGTACTTTTGGATAGTTGCCTGGTTTTATAGTGATAAAAATAAAAGTAATTGAAGAATCCAGGAAAAAATTGACCCCACGATTGGAACAGGCTTCCCAGGGAAGTGGCAGAATCTCCAACCCTGTAAGTGTTCAGAAACCGAGCAGATGAGGCCCTTAGGGACATGGTTTAGTGGTGGACTTGGCAGTGCTGGGGTAAAGGTTGGACTTGATGACTATACAGGTCTTTTCCAACCTAGTTGATTCTATGATTAATAAACTATCCCAAGTGTCAGGATCTGTGGTTCTGTTCCTCAGTCTTTTTTAAGTGATTTAACATCCCACACGTACCAATCTGGGCTCACAGAACACTGTTTCTCACAAAAGATTTAGGGCACTGTTTGGAGAGAAAATAACTCAGTTTGGCAAAGACAGCTCCTTTACTCCTTGGACACAAGCTAAGCCCCCTCAGCCAAAGACAGGGAGAAAGCTGGGAGTGCAGAGCCCTCTGCATGCTGCTGGACATTTTGTGCTGCCGGAGAGGTCTCCCCATATTCCTCCTGAAAAAAGAATTTATTCTACCCACCATCCACAACTTCTTACTGTTTTAACCAGAACAAATGCTAGAGGGAGAGAACATCCTTGTTCTGCCATGCAGAGATCCTCAGGATCATTCTGACCTGCAAGGGCTCACTAACCTGGGCAGCATAGCACACTGCTGCCATTAGACCTGAGATCACTCAGGATTCACCTCTGCATGCCTAAAGCATTTCTGTAGAACATCCAAGTTCATGCATAAAATCTTTAGAAAAACATAAAATAAAAATGTATTTAAAATCAAATTGTGTTGGGTGGTGGTGTGTTATTTACATATAAATTCACCTACATTTTTTCCACATGGTCCACCCCAGGCAATTACTGTACTGCCTGTTAAAGGTGCTGGCTCACTGCATCCTGGTCCATCCCGTAAAAGATGGGCAGGTGAAGATGCAAAAAAAAGGATGAGGTGGTTATAGGAGACAGAACACCATCATCTTTGTACAGCAGTATTAGATTTAGAAGGCAAAAGGAGTCAGAACACTATGATAAACCAGCACTTGCTCCCTTGATGGTATACACGTGTCTCTTCACCTTGGTGATGGTAAGGATGTTGAATAAAGAACATAATTCAAGTGCCAGATTCTTTTTCAGAATGTTTTGTTGTTGTTGTTGTTGTATATGCCATTAAGAAATTACTTGCTAGGAACAATGTACACAGGAAAACATTCAAAATACAATCCTTATTCTTTTATGATTCAGCTGAGTTGTTTCCTGTAAATAAGAGGAGTCAAGAATAACTTTAATTACTCAGCTTCAGCAATTTCTCCCATAAAAGATGAGAGCTATCAACTAAAAGTATATACTGTGTGAGTAAAAAATCATACTGGAAGATTCACAAAAAAGCACTTACGTTAAGAAAAAGAAGGAAAATTACTCTATGTGTTATTTTAGCCTATATAAAGACGATGGTCATGAAAGGGCAGATTTATTCTCTTACATCTTTGATGACTTACCAAATGGATCACAGTCATCAAAGACAGAATAGTGATGCTCATTCTCCTAATGCTACCCATATTTTTCTTCCATTAAGACCTGAGCAAATAACATTTCTAAGATTATCAGAAAATATTGAACTGTTAAGATAACTGGCTCGTCATTGCACAAAAAAGTGTGAGTTATTTTTGTCTGTAAATGTTTCATTTCATAACAAATATCCTTTGTAAAAGACAAAGCTGCACACCAAAGAAGAGCTAATGCAAATCAGCAGGTCTCAATATGGCAACGTTAAGATGAATAGTTTGTCCCTTTTGTATTATTTATTGTGCCTTTATACCTATGAATTCCAAACTATCTATCAGAGGTGATGCCTACACTCAATTTATATAATATTGTGACAGTCAGTTGTTTCCATCATTCTTAAAAGCCACTTCAACTGAAGCTTATGTTAATGCTCTAATATCAAAGTTAGGATTTATGCTACCTCCCACATAACGCTGTAATTATGCATGAAAGGGAAGTCACTATGCTATGGAATTGCTTTTGCTCACTTTTTCAAGCAAACAAGACCTTGAATTGCTAATTGTTAAGACCATGCATTTTAGATAATTGCTGATTATGGCATTTGAAGTGTAAGTGATTGTTAAATGTGCTGTTTGGCTAATGCCCAGAAAGCCAACGTGGTATCATGGATAATTATAGATACTTTAATTGCTTTGTGCCTTTTAATTGGCAAAGTACACGGATGATGAGAGACAAGATGAAACTGAAAGGTCGACTGAGCCAAAGCGACCTCCAATATTGCTTGCCATGAGCTGACCCTCTGAATTTTGGGTGCATTCTTTAGGAACCAAAGTAGGATAAAAGGAGATGACACTGTTTTCAAAAGACAGGCTTAACCTGTCCTACCTCTACAGCTAGTGTTTCCTTGTGAGAAATTCCTCTGCTTGCCTGTCAAAAGCCACCTCCTATATTCTTTTCAGCCGTGTATGTTACTCAGATATGAATTCCTGCAGAGACATTGTCACTCTATTTTGCTTTACCCCGTGTGAGTCACAGCAGTGGTTAGACATGGAAAAGCAAGAACCTGCAGTGTATTCATGCCTGCAAATTTCCATAAAAGGCAGTGAGTTATGAGTAAGAATTACAGAATTTGGCTCATGAGGTAAGTCCAGCCAGCTGATGGAGTGAAGCAGCCTTTGTGATTTGGATAACTCTTCCAGCACTTGTGAGAATTCATGAATCTCCCATACTCAAAAGTTATTAGAGAACTTTAAAGCTCATGAAATAAGTCAGACTGGCATATGGGAAAACATGAGTCCTCTTTTCACCCAAACTGTAACTGTGCAAAAATCCCTCATGTTGGTTTGCACATCTCTCTCATTTCTGAGTTTTCTCTCCAGTGGCTAAAGGTTACTTTTCAAATATCATTCTACTAATAAAGTATATTGGTGGGCTTCCTCTGCAATAGCCTTTAGTCACCCAGAGCAGAAACTTGGCACCAAAGTAATCAGAAGAGCATCAATTTCCCAAGCACAAGAGCCTGACACGTGTCTCCCCTCGACTGTGCGGCAACGGATCACTTAAAATTAAATTTTTTAATGCAGTTTAAAAAAATACCAGCTGACATCTCCAATTGATAAATATTTTCCCAGGATCCAGTTCAATTCGTTTAGTTTCAGTCTCTAGCGTGATTCACTGATCATAATAGACACACATACAAAACTAACTGTAGGACTAATTTGCATTGCAATAGTTAGACACATGAAGGCACATGGTCAGGGTACATGGAAACGTTACTGTCTGCATGAAGGTATTTTATATAAGATTTGCACTGTGATAAATGGCCACACAAAAGCAATACAGAGGATCAGCAGGTCAACCATCTCTTGCAGGAAGGTTCATCTACTGCTCTTAATCCTCAGAAAAGTGGCTGAAAGCCCTGGGGGCAATAGAACACCATGGAGGTGTAAGAGAGGAAACAGGCAAGGGGAGGGCAGGACTATTAAAAAAAAAAAAAAAAAAAAAAAAAAAAAAAAAAAAAAAAAAAAGAAAAAAAATAAAAACAAAAAAAAAAAATCAAAAAAAAAACACCGA
>NDXB01002573.1:20411-100415 GCA_002631895.1 Agapornis roseicollis
AAAAAAAAAAAAAAAAAAAAAAAGAAAGAAAGAAAAAAAGAAAAGATGGGAAAAGTATATAAACCAAATGAAATGTTCCAAAGCAATGCCCTCGAATCCAAGCAATGAAGTGACTCTAAGGCAATGACGTACAAGGTGGCAGATGCACGACACAATAGCCAGGAGGGAAGGGACTGCCCAAAACAGGGAAGGGAACTCTCACACAGAGATAGATGTGATGGGCTCAAAGGTCTGGTCTGAAACCAGGACCAGAGGGGGGCTGCTCTAAATCTCAGAGATGAAAACCTGTTCTCTGTTTCTGCTTCAGTTTTGGAAAAAATGTGCATGAACAGTAATCTGGGCAGGCAGTCATCAGCACAAGCACTCAAACATGCCTTGCCCTGACATTTCAGCCATGCAAATGCTGGCAGAAAGGTTTAATGTTTAAAGCTTCAAAGTAATATTCTGATTTAATAACCTGTTGAATTTCATGATCCCTGATAGCACTACAAAGATGATCATGTTGCTCAGAATGAGCCCACTCTTACATGTGCTACTGTCATTGCATGGTTTGCAGTATTTTTTGTTATAACATCCCTGTAATCACTTCATTATAGGAGTTGCTTTTCATCAATATAGTAAAAGGTGTTGCAGGTTTGGCACCTAATGTAATCTAATCTATGGTTTTGAGAGGCTTGACCTCCCTGCAACTGTTTCTGCCTTTGAAAATTTGGTTTATCCACCTTCTGAGAATCTTATAGAGATTTAATTCTAGCATCTGTAAATTTAAGATTGCTGAGGCATTTTGAGTCCCCTTAGAGAAGTACAACTGTGAGTTTGTGCTAGCTAAAACATCTACCAAAACCCCCTCTTGCTAGGATATCAAAGTAATGACTGCAGACCTGTGCTGCACTTCACTGGCTTAAATGCTGCCAAACTGCTGTTAAGAATTTTCCATAATTGCCTCCAAAGTCCTTTTCATCTTTGGCAGGTGACCTGTAAGTGGCCACAGATATATATATGGTTTTGCTTATTCCTTATTTACCTAGGATTCAGCCATGCCTTTCCTATGGGTGCACTTTTGAAAGAGTTTTTCCATGTGGGGGCAGCAGGCTGCAGAGAGGTGGGAGGGAAGCAAGGGGTTTGGGGGATAAACCAGTGGGTCTGAGCTGGCAGCTGCCTGCAACATCACTGCTTCCTCTGCACCATGAGACAGCATCAGCATCACAAGGCATGTATGTGTGCATGCATACATGCAGTATGCACAAAAATACACATACCAGCAGTATGCACCCAAAGAAACAACTTAAATAAACCCTCATCTGAGGGTTGGTGTAATGTGTCTCTTTCACATGAAATAATATCCATCATTCCAGATCTCTGAACAGTTCTGGTTTCAAAACATTAAAGTTTTCAAAATAATAATGTTTGTGCTCAGTTTTATTGTTCTATTGTTCTTTCACCATTGTCAGTGCCCAGATCTCTTTTGGGTTCACCAAGCCACCAACCTTATGACTGCTTGGCCAGCCTGAGACAGTGCTGGTGGGAGCACTCATCCCTCCTCTCTGACCTGGCCAATCAATCCCCTATCCAAATCTCACATGTCCCCTCCACAATGACTGCACTGGTAAAGATGCAGGAGCAGATCCTTGCTCTGTGCTGACCCGAAGACTTTTATTTCATACATGCTGTCATGGCCAGAGTGGGCAGTATCTGAATTTGAATGACACTTAGGTGTTATTTTGTTCTCCTGATGACATCTTAATGGCATCTACTTTATGCAAAACCACAGGAATTAGAGCTGGAAAAGACACATTAAGTAAATTATGTTGAATTACTGGGATGGAAGAGATGGAAATAACAGGCTTAGCACTTCTTATCATACTGCACTTGTGATGAGTCATGGAAAGAAAACGAGAAAGGGTGAGAGGCATCCAACAGGAAAAAAAGTTATCTATATATATAAATCCTAGTAGTGTTTAAAATACAGTAAACCTCTGACCATTTTTCAAACCACTGTTCTCTAACTGCCTGAACCATCTCCAGCTATCATGAATTATATCTTCTTTCCACCCTTTCACTGAAAATATCCAAGCAACGGACCTGTCACCACCTCCTTGAGATAATGTCCTACAGTTCCACAGATCTTGCTCTCAGAAAACTTTCTCCATTGTCATGTTTTCGTAATTATGTTTTCACCTTTCACTCAGTTATACTCTTTTTTGTACAAGTCTAAATGGATGCTTTTCCAGCTTGCAGCTTTTCTCTGATAGCTCTTGTCCTTTTGATTTTCAAAGGGACTGCTATTTCCTGCTCAGTTTTGCATGTGAAATCCTGGAAGATCATGGGGTTTCACAGGGGTAACTAAGAAAAGAATTGGTCCTCTGTATTCTTTATTACCGATGGAAATGTAGAAGCCAGAAAGATCACAGCTTGAGCTTCAAAGCTCACGTAGTGTTGGCAAAGCTAGCATCTAGGAGAATGAAAAATACCTCTTCCCTGTAAACTGAACAGATTGAGGAACAATAAAGCATGAAATCACACACTGTACCACTTACAGACATTTCTCAGAAGCACATTTTGATATAAAATACACCATAGCTATTTTTCAATTGTCCTAGCCAACACATTTTGCTTACAGCCAATGACACATAAAAGATTTTGAGCCTCGGTCATTTTGCCTACAACTGCCTGTGGCAAAACTGAAATTTTCTTTAGCTTAAAGCTGCTTTCTAATGGAAACGCCAGTGTTTTGAGCCTGATAAGAGGAACCAGGCTACCTACAGATGCTAGAAACATTATCTGGAGATGAAAAGAAGGCACATCCACACTGTAGGCTTAGGCTGACCTTAACCTGCTTGTCTTTGAATTATTCAGTTCTCAGACCCAGACCTAAGCCTCTTGACTCTGGATTTGAAAACCCTTCGCTAACCCAGGATCAGCTTCTTGTATAGACAAGTAGAAAGCTTAAAAGGAGCATATTTCAGGTATCTCCAGACTGCTTTTGCTGTGAATTTTCACAGGTTTTTTTTTCCAAATACACTTACCCTTAGATACCACCTACTTCCCAGCCCCATCAGAGCTCATCTTCCACTTCACAGGTTGTCAAATGATGGCTCTGAGAAGTGGAAAAAAACCCCAGTCTCTACAGAGTTTTAATATAAATGTTAGTGGGCAGTTCAGAATTAGCAGTGACCTATAGTTATGCAAAAGACCATTATGAAAATTAACCCCTTAGGGAAGATGAGAAAGCTTCATAAAAAATTGCTTCTCTAGATACTTTCTTGGTCACTGTTACTTACCTAACCACGATTCTTACAATTACTAAGTGTGCCAATGCAGCAATTAGTTACAAAAGCAAGCAGAATGGATGCTGCATTAAGCACACTTAGCAGGTACTAATACTATATTGCAAATCATTTATTGTAGTTTTATTATATGTCTGAATATCAGACAAGACTGAGCAACCAGATTATCTGAGGCCAAATGGAGAACTGTGTCACCTCAGTCACTTGACATGGTGGTGGCCCTGCACCAAGGATTCACACATACACAGAAAGGATAGAAGTAATGCCAGCCATTGTGCTAAGAGGGGGTTGAATCTCACCCTCCAGGCTTCTCTGATGTGGACACCACCATTAAACCCAGCACAAACTGTAGGATCAATGCATCTCCAACTGAAACAGAATCCTGTGGTTACAAAGCACTCATCAGAGGACTAGGCACAACACATCTCCTGGTCCTTCTGATGTAGTATGTAAAGAGTGTATCTCCAAAAGAAGAATTCAAAGATAGAGCAAAGAGTTAAACACAGTTAATGAATCCTTTTCAGGTAGTAGAGCTGGTGAAGATGACTGATAACCTCAGGACACTAATTCTAGTTGCATCAATAAAAAATAAATAAATCTGAGTAGGAGCACTGACTAGATTATATAACAAATATTTTTACAGATTATTTTCTCATTACATTGAGGAAATATAACCATTAATTTATGCCTGCGATGGAGAAAATTTGCAATGGCTCAATATACCTTGATAGAATTGCCAATGTCATCTATAGGAAGGAAAGCGTGGTATTACCAGAGTATCAAATGTAAAGTACTCTGAAATACATAAATTATGGTTTGATGTGAGAGATTCCAGCCCGAAAGTACTGGCCATCAGATTAAAAAGCAATCTGAGAGAGAACAGAGGGTTTGCAGAGGCTGGGTAGTACAGCCAGCGAGGGAAGGGCCAGAGGCTGCAGCACTGTACACTTGCAGGCAGCGCTAGTACAGCTTCCCTCCAAGGTTCCATCGAGCACCTCAATAATTTGCTGTGGACACTGAAGTACTGAATTTCGTTACTTGAAGGTTAATTCCCTTAGAGTCACAGATCTTATAAGCCAACAGCTCCTTCCATCTGAAACAGCCTAGCTGTATAGCTGTCTGGCATGTGGTGACACAGAGAAGAGGGTTTTATTGTTACATTAAAAGCAGACAAGCGTGGCAAAAATACAACCTGAGCTACTGTTCTTACCCATTAAATTTCTCACCACAAAAGCAACAAACCCTATGGATCCTACACATGTATGTTTAAGAACACAGCACACACCAAGTGCCCTCAGAAAATTGCCTGGGTGAGACAAAGTAGCCTGGATGGGAGCGAGCTTGCACAGTCAATAAAGGATGGACACCCACTTCTTAGTGGAAGAATATGACTTTCAAACCAGCTTCTATACCTCTAAACTCTCACCCTTGATTCTAACAGAGGGACTAAAAAAGACTGTCTTAACTAGAACTTGTGAGTCTGAAGGACTCAAACACTGCCTTCAGCAACTAGAACTCTTATACTACACCTAACCAGAACTTCTTATGAATACTGCTGGTTTAAGACCTAAAGAAGAATAAGGGAATAAAAGTCCACCTTTTTTTCTCTTTCTTCCTTTTTTTCAATTTCAGTATTTCTAATGAAAGCTATAACTTCTGCCAACAAACTGTAACTAAAATCTACAGAGAGAGCTTTGCTGCCTGCTACAGAGGCAGACCGATATTGATGAAGAACAGGACATACCTTCCTGTATCAGCTCCTGCAAATTCTTTAATAAATGGGATTGGAAGGGTTTTTTTTTTGTTGTTTTTCAATATGCTGAAGTACTTCAGAAATTTCAGGACCAGTCTGAAGATAAAGATAATTTGAAGAACCTAGAAATACTGCAATAATATCTGAAACTATAGTATGAAAACCAAATTATGTCAACAGGAGAAAAAAAGGAAACAGAGATACAGGAAGATCACAGAAAATGTGAGGCTTAGATGTCAAAGATCTCTGCAGACCAGCACGGATAAGCTCAGAGGGAGCTACAAAGAACTCATTTAATCAGTTTCCTGTAAATCGAAATAGGCACCACTTTAAAAAGAAGATAATTGCTGAACTGTGATTCTAACATTGCAATCACAAAGGCTTATATAGAGTAATACAATGATGAAGCTTTAGATGTGGCAAAAGATTAGAATTATTTAAATCAAGGTGGCAGGACTGCAATTAATGAAGCTGAGTGCAGTGTCTGTGGATATAAACAGGCTGATGAGAAGAAATAAGAAAAAGCCTACCACAGAAGGTAAATTTGCAATATAAATCCAGAGAAACTATGTGAAAAGCTTGCATTCACTCTTGCAAAAAAGAAAGTAACAGAGGAGTTGAGTAAAACTCTTTGGATAAGTAAAAACGTAACACAATTAGCGTAGAATGCAGTGTAGGTTCTCTGATCAGTGTGATACTTCAGCTTGCTCAATATACCTTTTGGTAAAGAAATATTTCTTAAAGAGATCCATTTTATTCTTCAGACTGAACTGAGTAGAAATAAAACCAAAAAAAAAGTCATTTGTATAGCAAAAAGATATCTATCAGTGGTTACAGAAAAACGGGAAGAGATAATATAGAAGTAAAGGGAAAGCACAAAAATACATTTATTTATTTACTTATTCTTAAAAAAAAGGCAAAGCAAACCCAAACCCCAAACTAAAGCAAACTGAGAAAGTTGTTTGGTAACAGGTGTTAAATCATAAAGAATGCAGAAAGACATCAGGTGGTGAGATGCTGGAATGGGTTGCCCAGGGAGGTTGTGAGTGCTCCATCCCTGGCAGTGTTCAAGGCCAGACTGGATGAAGCATTGGGTGATATACTTTAGTGTGAGGTATCCCTGCTTATGGCAGGGGGGTTGGAACTAGATGATCTTCAGGTCCCTTCCAACCCTAACTATTCTATGATTCTATGAAGATGAGAGTCTCAGACCCAGGCTGTGCTTTGGTGTGCAGTGAAGCTGAGGAGCAATGCAGAGCAGAGTAATACTCTTGTCTGGCCCTGGGCAGCTGCATAGCCCCGTGTCAGTGCTGGTCATGACGTTCCTGATTAGGTTAGGAAGAAGAAATGCATATGGGTATGGCATGGCAGTTACAAGAAAGTACTATTAAATAACACTGCAGACAAAATAGTTATAAAATAATTGCAGGGACCTTTTGCTCAGGCTGATCAGTTCTGCCTATCACATTTATCTGAATATAGCACACTGAAAAAGTTATTTCAGACTAAATTTCAAAGCAGCACTGGATTCTTGCTGGATATTTTTCATGCTTGTTAATTAGGGTTATCTGGTTTTTTATGATTAACACTGGGCAATGCTTTGATTATCTATCTCCTTGATGAGAAACAAAGACATGATGGAGGTTTGTTTCAGCTCTGAATCTACATGATCAGGAAGATGGATAAGCTAGTTCCAACACCTTTTGTAAGACAACAGCTATTGTGAAGCTACTGAATCCTTCACCAGCCTCTTCCTGCTGTCATTAAGGTCAGCACAAATTTTGCAGTCTGCAGGCAGAATACCATTTCAGTAGGAGCTGATTAAGATTGAATGAGAGTGTTCAGGACAGGTGAAGGTTCAACCATCAACATGCTTTAGCTTATCAAGACATCTAAAGAACCACTTGCATTACGTGACAACCAATGGAACATATTCCATTTTTCTGCCCTACGATGCTTAAGTACGTCAGAGATCGAGATAAAGGAATACCATGAATACCACTGAAAGAATAAGTAGTTTGTTCTGAAACAATATGGTCATTGAACCAAGAGTGGTAAAGCACAGTGTGCACTTGGTGATGAGCAAAATCCACAAAATGGTACCCATCTTCATCTTAGCTGAGTAACTGATGGTGGGAAATGAAGTTTTATGTTGTCATGCAAATTTTAAATAGCTCAAATTACTGTTTCTATGCACACAGTTTTATGGACTCTAGTCACTAACCAGGTCTGCTAGGCAACCTGCGAATATAAAAAGGGAAAGGCAGTACCTCTCCTCATCACCTGTAGAGGGGATGAAATGGAATGAAGGAAGGGAAAAAAACAAGCAACCAAACCAAAGCAACCAACCAAAACACACTCAACCCTCTCCTCCTCCTCAACACACAGAAGTGATCCAAGGAACAGTGAAACAGTTTTTGTCAGTATAACAAACAAATCCTTTTTTATAAATATAAATATCAAATTTACCATTGCTAAACTGCAGAACATGAAACAGATATGCTGCCTCACATTGTAAGTAATAGCCATTAAAAAAATCATGTGACCAGTGCTTCAAAATATTAGATGTCAAACTACTCATCTGAAGTCATGAAATACTGACAGAAATGAGAATAGAAACAAGACCTGAATATTTGGTGATTTACCAAATATATTCAGTGTTGTCTTAGTAATTGAGCACTTAAGAGAAATTGTGGCTGGATGAAAGTACATGAAAACCACCACTGTCACTTTAGTTCCCATTACCGTCAATGACTTGTAACAGTTAGGTTTAGAAGCATAGAAAGAGGGCATAGAGGTGAAAAGACCTAAGACCCCCCCTCATATCTAAAGGCCAAGAGCAGAGGAAAACAGCCAGCATACTATTTTTCAAACAAGCAAAAATCAATAGTTACCAACTACTCTAGATTGCAACATTGCATCTGGGCTTTCCACACTTCCTTACCCTCCAAAATCGGAATTCTATTGCATGAAAGTTTCTCCAAAGTAATATTTTTTAATTAACATAGTGAAATCAAGTCCTTAAGTCAAACATCATGATTTTCAAACATCTTCAGACACTAGGCTTCCAGATGTCCAGGTCTTTATTTTCTTGCTTCCTCACACACAGTAAATAAATCACCCAAACAAAAGAGTGACAGATGTCAGGCTGGTTTTGCTCGCTAGAATTAGCCCTGGTTCCCAAGAACATTGCTGATTATCCGAATACCTTTTTCTTTTTTTAAGATTTTCTTTAACTACACTTCTCCCTAATGTCACCTAAAGTCTCTGAATGTCAAAATGTAATTTATTAATGGAAAAAAAAATCACTAGAACATTTAAATTCATCAAGAGACAAATGCCTCCTCTGATTCAAGCATGGCACACCTGCAATAATTACTGGAGAGAGATTAGCAAGCATTTTCTATGCTCCAATGGCTTCATGGAGTGTTGGTTTAGTGCACCGAAGTGCATGTAATAGATTGAATTCCCTGCTGTTTTCTGCAGACAGCCAATTACAAACTACCTGCACACTTGATGCTTTTGACCTTGCCCATAACAATATCTGAACTGATGGACTGAGTCACTTTCACATGGTAAAACTTCACAAGAAAAAGTTAGACATTCCACCTCCCAAAAAGCATTAGGGAATTTACAGTAGGATTGTTTTAATTAGTCTCTTAAACCTACACTATTTACTTTAACTCCCTCTATCACATTTATCTTGGCTCTACTGGAGGTGAGTGAGAAGGTACCAAAAATAAGTCCTTTAAATGCCAAAAAAAAAAAAAAAAAAAAAACCAAAACACCAAANTTAGTCTCTTAAACCTACACTATTTACTTTAACTCCCTCTATCACATTTATCTTGGCTCTACTGGAGGTGAGTGAGAAGGTACCAAAAATAAGTCCTTTAAATGCCAAAAAAAAAAAAAAAGGCATTTCCAAAGGTCCACATTCACACCCAGTGTCAAATTAACTGAGAGACTGACAGCTTCAGCCTAAACTGGACCAAAATACACTCACTTATCACCCACAGTTAAAGCATCTTTCATTGTTACTAGTGTCTGATGCAGACTGTGCTTCTGTCAAAAAGCAGATGGGAGCTACGTGGGCTGCTAGAATTTCTTTCACCATATTGTCTTCAGAAGTTCTTCATTAGCTTTAAGACTGAGTATTTAAAGCCAGGCGTTCACAAACAGTAGTCAAAGAAAATGTGCTATTTTTGTTTTACACAAGTCAGCACGTTTGACTGTCAAACCTATACAAAGCTTTTATTCTGCTCATGTTTATAAAATGAGTTGGAATAAGTTTCTTTGGAACATTGTCTCCTCATTTTTCATTTTCTTCCTGTCAAAAGCTTTCTAAATGCAAGTTTGTTATTATTGGCTTTATAATTTGTAAAGTCTAAAATCCCTCAAGGTGAACACAGAAAATTTATTTTCTGTTTAACATCACTGTGCCTGAGCTAACGCTGCCTTTAGAGAACACTATTTCCTAAAGAAGACTGCCTAAAGTAAATAAAAATAACAAACAAGTCCATAAATGAACAATTCAATTACACGTGAGATTACTATGAAAGGGTTTTATGCAAAAATAGGTTTATGACCCCTTACTGGGTTTCTTATATCCCTTAAAATCACACAGAGCAAGGAGCTGGCATAGTTTACATATCCACGTGCATTGATTTGAGGGTTAATCTGAAAACTTTGTACATATCTGCTATTACCCTTCTTGTTAAGCAGGCGGCACAGCAGACAGAACCGGGGCCGGGCTCAGCAGATGGCACTGTTTCTCCCCCCTCAGCCTCATGAGAGCTCTTGGAAAATTAACTTTTCATCTCCTTGCTAGCAGCTCTGCAGCCCTCAGAGAAAGACCACACCACGGCTCTCGGACACAGGCAAGGCCCTCAGCAGATGGTGTGCTCCAGCAAAGCCACCCAAGGCACAGCCACGCTTATGGTTGTTGGGACATCCTAAATATGTTTTCAGCAATGATTAATGTATCCTCATACTAGCCCATCAAAAGGCAGTACGTATCTCATTTGTAGCCCATGAATGCTCTCTATCCAAACAACAAATACATAGCAAAACAGCATATTTAAAAAGATACCACCACTGAACAGAATTCCTGATATTTACCAATATATTGTTGGACAGATAATGCTTTCTTAAAAATCACACTATGCTGAGATCAGTCTTACTAGCAGCTGAAAACCCCAAAAGCAAATGACACCAAGTACAACACTCAATGCATGCATGCCACAGAGCTGAGCTCTGCACTCACATGAAGTATGAGAGACCCTCTGGTCACCCCTGAGCACCCCAAAACCATAGACAGTGGTGGCCAGGGCCACACAGTCCACCTTCATCACTCCAATTCTGGCACAAAACACAGCAGTGGTATCTGGTGATGTACATTTATGAAACCAAATGCAAGTTACGAGACAGAAATCACCTAAAAAAGGCAGGCAAGCACTGGCCTGGGCTGCTCTTCCACAGCCCAGATGTTTCATCACTTCCCAATTCCATAGACCCAGCACAGGAGATCTACCACACATGCAGTTATGTATGGAGTAACTGCAGGCACCACACAAAATAGCTGTTTTAGAAGGTCAGGTAAATGCAGTGGTGAAAAAGCCACAAATTATTTCTTGTTTTCTACTTGAAAATGATGGTGTGGCCTTGACAATGTGGCAAATGCACTATTAGGTTGCATTGGAGAAGGAATTGCCTACGTGCAGAAATCACACTTGAAATTAATACCCAAAACCATGTAAAATAAATGTGAATACTTTCATTCTCCAAATTTGCTGTTGAAGCTACATGAACTAATAATGTTTGACCTGTATTAATTTATTTAAACAAGCACCTTCCTAAAATCTACACTGAAAGTTATCTATCGTGGGTTTTTAAATCTCCACAAATACCTGAAGATGCTGAAGATGATTTCCTCCCATTAGAGTTACAAGAAAAGTGTTAAGACCCCTTTTTTCCTTGAATGATAATCCTCCTCCTTGTAGATTCTTCTGCTGAGATTGCATCTCACTTGCCTTATAATTTTCTTAACCATGGGGTATCCATTTATCAGCTTTGATGCTGGTACCTTTTAGTTTCTTCAGCTGGAAAAAAGCTTCTTTTAGAAAAAGATTATTTAAATGTGATTATGAATAATCAGAAAAAAAGCCACCTAAAACTACCAACAGATCTAAGGCAGTAAAATTCAGAAAGACATCTCAAAAAACATTAGGGTAAGTCAATAGCCTAAGCCAAAGTGTTATTAGCTGTATCTAGCAATTGATGCTAGTCCTGATTGCTTTATTTGCGATCATTTAGTGTAAGCCTCTACTGAAAAGAGGCCAAAAGAGAAGTACTTTTAATTCCACAAAATAAAGTCAAGAAAGTTATTATGCCTTCTTTTGTTCCTATTCCACATAAAATAATTGCTTGTGTTTATTGATACTGTTTTAGTGGAGAAAACTAATTTGTGGAAAATTCATTAACAAGCTGCTAGCACGGCCACCGCATATGACCATCACAGACTTCTTAGAAGACGGGAAGAAAGATAACAGCCAAGTAAAACCTTCAGTTTTAATGAAACCATCACATTAAGGCCATCTATTTGACTATTAAGGTTTTTATATAGATTTTAAATTGTAAAATAATGAGCACACTGAAATAAAAGGGAAAAAAATCTTCCTATGATGAGATGCATGCACTGTTAAAACCGTTGGCCTGGTGTAATGCCACTGTCTTTCTCCTGATTTTTTTTGTAAACATTTGGCAATATATTATGTAAACCAAATTCCTGATGTTAAGGGCATTGCACATTTCAGTGCATCTGCTAGCAGAGGTTAATTATCTTTATACAGTTTGCATGGTTAGATCATACTATCGGTTCCCAGGACAACACAATTTCATCACTTGTTTTTCTAAGGTCCTCCTCAGCTGGAGGCACCCTGTTTCCAAGGCAGTAAGGAAATGTGTTCATGGACCCTACCTTAAGTCTACAGCTCCTGAGCAAAGCAGTTTATCCCTACATTTTGAGCAAAGACAACACAACAGCCCATTCTGCTGGCAAGTTCCATTGAGCCTTGCTAGCATTTGTGCCATCCCTCATCTTCACCACACGCAGAAGGCGGGTCAAATTTCCCTGGATCACTGAATCTTGCTGGTAACACAATTCCTTGCAGGTTTACAGTCCAGTTAAAGAGCTGACAGAAAATGGAGCAAGACATTTATGTATTTGAATGGTGCCTGAATTTGGCTCAGGTTCCAGAATAAGTTAAGTAACACTATAAATTGTCAGAGTAAAAACATAAAGGACTTGTGGGTCACAGAAGTACGTAATGAGTTTTACAGGCTCATCATGTCTGAAAACATTTTCAGGTCTTGAATGGTGGCAGAGTACTGTCTCTACACCTGGCAGCAGGTCAGGGAGAAAGAATGAATGGCAGAGAATAAGGAAGGTTTTGGGAACAGACATAGCCATAGAATGAAAATATTAGAGGAAAATAAACAAATGGGAAAGTCAGTTTAAGGAAGAAATTGAATTATCCCAAGAAATGGAAACCGAACAATACAACTAGCCACGGCATGTTATAAGCCACATCATTTAGTTCTGGAAGTTAGGATTTAAAGATTCCTAGTGCACCATCTCCTACAAATCTGTGGATCCTAACAGTGAAAAAACAAAACCATTTTGGGGAGCGAAATAAAAGGGCATCCTTCTTGAACCAGGCTGTCACTTTTGCATCTGCTGAAGGTAGATTTAGTGTCAGGCTTGAGCAGAGGTCAGCACTCTTGCTACTGGACTTAAAAGCAGGCAAGGGACTTTGAAACCCCACAAGAGCTGGGGCCACCTCCATCACCACCTCAGTGCTGTCGTGAAGGTGATGTAAAGCACACAAACCAGAACATGCTCACACTTAGTAGAAGGCTTTTGGCTGATGGGTACCCTCCCTGTCCAGCCCAGTGCTGTGTCCTCAGGACAGACAGTTTCAGCCAGACTGTCACTATTTCCAGGGCTTGCTCAGAAGAAAACTGCATTCTTCGTGTTCTATGCACTGAGATCTCTGGGACAGGTATAAACACCTTTGTTATTGATTTAGTGGTATACATCTCAATGGAAACTATATTTAATATTTGTTAAAAATATCATTCCAAGTATTAAAATCAATTCATCTCTAGTAGCTTCCCTTGTGAGTTTATTTTCTATGCATCATGTGAAATCTATGTCTGTGCATTTTCAGCTCACTGGAAATGCATTTTAAAACTACACTTTGCAGAAGGAAATTTTAAACGTGTTTTCAGCATACATTTCTGTCACAGGGTTGGGTGGTTTTCTTTTTTTTTTCCCCCTTAACTGGATTTGTGATTAATCAATTAGGAGAGAAATAACGAACGATAACCAATAGAAACTGTGCACTGCTATGAAAAATTGAATCAAGAATAAGTGATCTAGAAAGAGAGGTCATGGAGTCATTTGGAATAAGTACATTTGAGATAATTGTTTTTTGCTTTGAGGACATTCTGAGAAAAAGAGGCAAAATTAATCAGATACATTAAATTATGAATTATTAACTCTGCTCTATTAAATATCACATAGAAAAGCTTTTTAGGATTAACCATGGTTTTAGAAATTCTACTAACTACAGAGTAGGTTTCTTTGATTTAAAAATCATTTTTATTTACATTTGAAATGCAGGACAGTCCCTCTGGGGTGAGTGAAACTTTCCACAAGTGGCAGATCACTTCTATAGAAGGGGCTTATGCTGAAGCAATGTAAGACCTTAATCCATTTACTCTGAACCTTCTCAGACTGAAATGGAGATAGTACACCAAACAAAGTTTATAAGGACTTAAAGACAGAGGCATCAGACAGGCTTTGCAATTTTACAATCCCTACGTAAGTAATGGCAGCTCTTGTACTGGTGCATTCATCTCAAAATAAACACAGGACTTCTGTCTCACATCTCCCACAATGCTTTGGATATTTGAGCTTCTTGATTCAACTCTCTTTATAACAAATTCATTGGCAAAGTCAGCCTTCCTGTGGAACAATGCCAGAACTACTCGTGAAACAAGTTGCCGAGGCTTTAAGTTAAATCAATAATGCCAAATGAATAATGCTGGTCTCTGAATGCTGATTTTTCCTGGCTAATAAGTAGTTCTCATGTCATTTCCTGAACCACCAGCCCAGCTCCAGCCACTCAGCACAATGAAATCCCAGACATGTTTCCTTCAGTAGAGGATGTGAACCCCACCTGCTGAGCGGTCTGCTGTGGATCCTTAATCATATCACAGTCTCTCATTTCCATGCCATATATCACCAAGTTCTGTTTCTGTCTGCAACTGCCAACAGCTGTAATGCAGCTCATATTTAGCACCCACTGTTCTTCAGTATCTATAAAACACTCTTGAAACTATCTGTCTATTTCTAAATGGTTTACAGCAGGAACAGATTTGAGCAAAGCACCACAGGTTTTGTTAGTTCTTTAAAAGTGGTATTTCTTTAAGAAGAAAGTTTCTAATAGTTAAATGCCTTACTTTCTTATTTATTTTAATTTCTCAGCCTGTGAGATGGAAAGGCAGAGTAAGCAGCAGCACACCAGTGCCTCAGGTGTTCTCAGGTCTAAGCACCTTGCCCTATGCAAACACTTCAGACAACATGCTTGTAATCTTCCTCCTTCAAAGCTTGGAGATAATATCTTACATGTCAGACACACTTCCTCACCTCTTTGCTATGTAACACTGGTACTGAATCACTGAACTGTTGCCCTTTGAATTTGCATCTTAGTTTTCAACACTTGATTCCTGTGTAGGGTTCAGTGGATGGACAAGAGTGGTTACACTCAAGAAACTACTGCAAAACTTGCAGCAATTTGTTATGTTGTTTGATGATACTGACATGATTGATTTTGTTCACCTTGAATTAATCATATAATTACAAATGAGTGAATTATTTTATACTAGAGAGTTGTTTCATAAATTAGGTTGCTATCATTTATCATTATTATTTCTTTAACCAGTACATCTGATCCTTTGATCCATCATTATATAAACTCTGTGACATTAATACTTACTTATCGGTCATCACCATGACACAATGACCAACAAAGCTCAAAGTTTACAACACGAAAAAAAAAAGGCATTTTTTTTTCATTTCCCTCATTGGCAGGCACACATAAGCAAGTTACAGAAGGAAGCCTTTCGAAATCTTCTCCTAATACAGAGCGTGCACTGAATAACCACGTGGTTTACCTTGCAACTGAAGCTCACCCTGGATAATACGTCTTTCCTTCTCATCAGCTAATCACCTTTTAAATCATCCCCACTCTTCCCCTAAAACATACTTTCATATTATCCTGCACCTCTCCTTGTCTCGTATCTTTCAAACACTTCTATCAAGCAACTTTGTACTGAAAGCTGTGCTCATCTAACCAAGGGAGATTTGAAACAAAATAATCCTGGACTGAGAAATAAATCCAGTGAAAACTAACTATCTCCCTCTTAAGTTTCTAACATAACCAAGGATAATTTACAGGCCAAAAGCTATTCTGTATTAATTTAGGGAAGACTTCAGAAGTTGATTTACTGATAATTCAAAAACTGACTGAATTGGCAAGTCAGCAAATGACACACAAATTTCAGTCAAATTACTGAAAACAGGGGAACAGCACACACAGAGATGTGGACCAAACTTAGAACAAAATACCTCATAGATGCAAAATTATTTCCTGTAGCTTTTCCATGCATAAAATTATCATACTATTATCTTGATCAGGTGAAGGAAGAGCCACTCTCAATGCCAGTGAGCATAGTCAAGGGACACAAACCAAATTCGGTTTGAATGATGCCAAAGTGGCATTTCCTCACTGGTCCTTTGTACAAGGCAAACTACATGTCAGTCCAGACTGGAATATTTTACACAGATAGCAGAAAAATGCCACCAGCATGCCAAATTTCAGTAGCTTATTCTTGTCAGCTTCTCGTACACACCAGGTACATACCTGGCACTAACTTTACTTCTCTATTGTTTAACCCTGCTTAGTCTGAACTAAATAAGACTGAGATTATCTATAAACTTCCTGACTGAGATTTGTTTCAGTGACTGTTTTTGGATGAGTTCTAATACCTTTTTTTCCTCATAACCAGCACAGCTGCACCTTCAGAAAGTTCTCCTGGTTTCATTGAAAGCTACAGAACCTGATGAATTTCTATTTATTTATATTTTTGACAAACGGGACAATTAAGAACTTCACTACATCTTTGTTTTGTAATGAAAATAAACTGCTATCATCTACATTCCTTCAGTGGCACACACATACATGACGCATACATCTGACCAACATGACCATTAAGCTGGTAAGGAAAGGTGGGGACATACTTATTCCTGCCTTGTATTCACCTTAGAAATGGGCTTCTTTCAAGTGATTATAACTGACTCTGAGTCTTTGGCCTAACAGAAGAAACAAAAATCCCAATCCTAAAAAGCTCTGTTAAATATTTTCAAGACAGCATTTTTCTTTCTGTGGTTTAGTACGTTACCTATAACCTGCATTGCAAGTAAACAAGCTGTTGTGATTGAACGTATTTATTTTATGAGAAAGGCTCAGGAATTCAAGATAAGATTGTAGACAGAATACCTCGTTTCAGTTTCCTTTCAGAGTCTGATGAAATGGATGAAGTTTTCTGGCGTTGCCACTGAATTATATAATCCTAGAGAAGACATTAACGGCTGCTCTAAAAATCTAATTAAATTTTAGAGCACTAGTAATGCAGCCATAAGGCCCATGTAAGCCATTATCTACATTAATAAAAATTAAAGTCAAACAGTATCTATACAGTAATAATGTACTGGGATTCAAGGCCACTAATTCTCTTACTCCCATGTTTTTCCTTATTGTTGCTATAAATAGTAGTATTTAATAAAATTATCAAATATATGTACATTTGTTTACCTTGAACTGTTCTCTTAATACAAAGTATTGAGACAGGAATTACTTCGTCTTTCTTAATTGTTTATTTTCTCCTCTTATATTTAATATAACCCCTACTAGCATATAAACGGGCAAGAAACCGGGATAACGTAACAGGTATTTTTTAGACACCTAAATGAAAATCTACGATCTCAAGTGTTGTGTCTAAGCCCTTCTGCAAACCTCCCTCCCATTAATGACTGAGGTGAGACTGTACAGCAATCTATAGTTAGGCTGCATTTAATGATCATTCTATCATGTGGAAGTGCATTTTAAGAACCAAAGTACCATCAAAACACCACTCCTGAGATTCTGCCATACACAAATCTACAGCATGCCAACGGTGTTCTAAATAAAAGGCCCTATCTGAAAAGGAGAGGGTGAAAGGAAACATTTGCAAGAGATGAAGTATACAACTCCTAGCTCCTCAATGCAGAGCAAGGCATGGAACCAGACCAGGGCTTACCTCTGTTGCTCTCCTTGTAAAACAGTCAGCTATGTGGGTGGCTAATGAGTGGAAACAGCTCCCAGATGTGAACAAAGCCTTCAGAAATACATGGATTCTCATTAAACTTCTGATCACTGATACACACAAATCATTTACTGAGTGTGCAATTAAAACCTCAAGTGTTTTCCATAAAAATATTTGTAAATTAGATGAATAAATTATTCAGTGGTCATTACTGGAATTAAATCTTCTCAGAGTGAACTTCTTGCTACCTCACAAGCAGAACTCAGAGCATCTCTCAGATGTTGCAAGACATACTGATGGCTGGTCACAGCAAACAAACCTCATGAATTCTGTACTACGAGTGCTAGTTGTCCAGCCTGCCCCTAGCAAGGCCAGCATGGATTCTCAATTTCTTTTTTCCACTGCCCAAAGCCATTCACCAGCATCTCAAAAAAAGTTGCTGTGGCCTTATCACCTCTCTCACTGACCTCAAAATGTTCAGATCTTACGCCTAAAGTGAGAAAAGAGTTCAAATACATGCTAAGAAATCAGAGGGATGGGGGTGCTCTACCTTTCATCACCAAATCCAGGTCAGGGAGCGCGACCTGCAATGATGTTATCTGTTCAGATGCTGCATCTGGAAATAACTAATTCCAATTCATTTTTTAAGTAGGTTCACATTCCTGGAAACAAGTTTGATTTCAGACACTAGCTGTTTAAAGAAAGTAGGGGTGAAGAGGGCAGCTATGGGGGTAATGGGGGTAGCTATTTACTGGGTTCTGATGAGAGAAGAATGGGTTTACCTGGGATAAACACTGTGAGAACTGTTCTCATATTTCCAAGTCTAATCCTGGCTGGCACCTGGGGAAATGAAAAAAACCTCCCTCATTTATTTGCCATGAGAACCTCGCCTCGTGCAGCCACGGTACTGAGAGTAAACACTCCGGGGATGGAGTGGACAACAAGGAAGAGAAAGAGCTAAAAGATGGCATGATTTTTTTTGGAACAGTTCATTCAGCTCTGGCAAACATGCTACTTTCTACATTGCCTTATAACTATTTTTAGGTTAGGTATAAAATTCAGTTTACACATACAGATGATCTATGCTCTCCTGCATATATTCCTCCTGTTTTGCTTTTCAAAAGTGACAATACGCAGGAGCTCATAAACAACCAGAAATATCAGCCCACCAGGGAAAACACATTCTCTGCTTTGCTTTTCCCTTCAGTTTAAAGAAAATTAGTTAACCACACAACAACTTTTATAGCCCAAAGACCTTCTCCACTTAAAGAGAAGAATTCTGTCAGTGTTACCTCCTTCACAGAGTCACATTGCACCACTGTGCATGTTATGAAAGCAATTCTTTTTTTCCATCAGTGAAAATCTATCTGTTTTCAAACACCAATTCTTAGCAAAAAAAATATTAATTTAATTTTGAAAATGTAGGTTAGTTTCTTTAAAAGTTTTTTCACCACTTGTTGTAGTTTGAACCCAGCCAGGCAGCACGTTCACCCACTCAACCCCTCCTTTCTGCCCCCCCCCCCCCCCCCCCCCCCCCCCCCCCCCCCCCCCCCGGCCCCCGCCCGGATGCGCGGCTCTCGGCACCACCGCGGGGGGGCTTGGCGGGAACTCGCTCCCCCTCCTCTGCCCCCCCTGCTCCTCGGAGGGAGCTGCTCCGGGAACTGGAGAAGGGGGGTGTGTGTNCCAGTAACCAAGGTGCAACACAAATCACTATCGCTATCACCAACAATAATAACAATGAGGGAAGAGGGTACGATACCACCCGCCGAAAACGAGCCTGACCGGGAAGTTCCCCCCTCCTTCCGGGTCACTCCCAGTTACCCCCTGGGCATGACGTGCTATGGTATGGAATACCTCTTTGGTCAATTTGGGTTCTGTCCCTCCTTTCTCCTGGCCCCCCTTCTCCCCGGCAGAGCATGAGGCTCACAAAGTCCTTGGTCAGGGCAAACATCGCTCAGCAACAACCAAAAACATCGGCCTTATCAGCCTTGTTCCCGGGCCAAGTCAAAACACNTGGTATGGAATACCTCTTTGGTCAATTTGGGTTCTGTCCCTCCTTTCTCCTGGCCCCCCTTCTCCCCGGCAGAGCATGAGGCTCACAAAGTCCTTGGTCAGGGCAAACATCGCTCAGCAACGCAACAACCAATCGGCCTTATCAGCCTTGTTCCCGGGCCAAGTCAAAACACCAGCTACTAAAGAGAAGAAAAACTGACTGCAACTGCTGAACCCAGGACACCACTGGACATGAGAAAGTTTAATTTGTTATTTATTTTGATTTATTACTTCACTTGAAGCAAAATCCTTGATGCATTGTTTCATTTTTAAGTACAAGAAGCACTACTTAAGCACTCTGCATTACACAGGGAACTTGTGGAATAATAATTCAGCTTTGAATTTTGTCTCCCCAAATTTCAATCCATTTGTCCTTGCTGCTTCACAAACCTCAGCAGAGAGGAGGATGGGTGGTTGGGAGGAGTGAAGGAATGACAAGGCTGACAAACCACAGGCTGCTGTTACAAATTACACCATTACGTGCACCATTTCCTCCATGTCTTCAGGATGGTCCACTGGTAGCCGGAAAGGAGCCTGCAAATCAACTATAGCGCATAGAGAGGTCCCCAAAAGGGTATATTATTTGTACTGTACCAGCAGGGATGTGCCATTTGTTATTTAAGTTTCCACTACAAACTATTTTATAGCTTAGGCAAATATATTGCTTCAGTAACTCATTGGAAGAAAATGTTTAAGTAAAACTTATATTTCACATGGTGCCTGCACTTGTGACTCTGCTTTCAATTTAGCTGAGGTTTAGATTTAATTCCTTTGGGATGAAAAAAAACCAAACAAATCAACACAAAACCAGAAGCAAAAAACCCCAAGAAAATGAAAACAAAAAACCCAAACAGAAAATAAACCTGCATGTTGTGAACTTCAGAGATGCAGCCCCAAGCATCTGGGTGCCCAAAAGGGCATCCAAAATCTTCTGCATGGGTTAAACTGCACTGCTACAGGCTTCTGCGACTCTAGACTTCATGAACAGCCTGGCTGGGAACAGCAGGCATCTTCAGACAAACACACTGTTACCAGCTTTCAGCAAACTGCCAGATTTCAAGGTAATGACGGAAGGATGCCTTAAAATCACAACAGGCAATGCCTTTGACCTGGAATAACCTCAAACTGCTTTGCAGCTATTTCAAACTGATACACGCATCCTTTTGTGCTCAAACCTACTTAACTGGCTGTTACAATCTGAATCGGTATTACCATGACCTGCATTGAACATTAGCAGGGGAAAGCCTTGGAAGGAAGCAAAAATGCTGGAGGCCACAACACCTCTCCCTGGTCATCCCTATGGGACAGAAGTAACCTTGTGAGAGGGCCAGGTGGGACTGTGGAACATCCTATGGCACCAAGTCCCCACACTTCATCAAGGCTTGGAGGAAATGGGCAGCTTATCCATGACTTCCTTCTCCCTCCTCTCTCTGGCCACTCAAAATGTCACAGCTCAAGTTGAACATGAGAGTTAGAATGTTTCCTATATTTTTATAGCAGAGATAAAACCGGAACATGAAACATCGCTGAACGACCCCAAACTTGTCTTTCTAATACTCTTCATAAAATAAAATTACAGTAATCTAACCTGAAAAGCAAATTGTAAGTTGTCTCTGGATGAGCTGTTAAAGACAAACTGATTGAAAGACCAAATGAATCACATCTTGGAACCCATCATCAACTCCATGGTTCCTGTGTGGTCACTAAATCTAATGCTCTGTGATCATAACTATAACCTGGTGATTTTATTTACTCTTATTAAATAAATTTCAACTTTATATCTGGTGGAATCTCTTTTTCAGGTAGAACATACCACAAAGTAATGTACAAATGGTAATTTGAGTGCTCCAGATATGGGTTATTTTCCCTTCAAGAAATGTAAAGCTCTTTTTAAAACAACAGAAAAAAAAATAGGAAGGACCTTCAGCTTTTTCAGGATCTGTGCTTCTCTACCTGAGCTCTAAATTAGTGAACAGTTATGTTATTCCCAGACAATATAAAACCAAAGAAAGTTCTATTTCCAAGCAATCATCTTTCTTTCTCCACTGATGCTTTTAAATGAGTTGAGCTCAACACTGGGTTTCAAAACCATGCTTGGAAAAAAAGGGCATTTTGCAGCACCCAAAGCAATACCAGATTTGCTTCCCAAACAACAGAGACTGAGTGGCTTAGGGTCAAACCAGGAGCTCTCACATGAAGGAGCCAAGACCCAGGAGCTAAGTCCCACCTGGTAACTTCTGACCAGGGCATCGGTGTTCCTTTTTTATTCCAACTCTTCCACCACAGGCCGCACTGACTAGCTGTCACCAGGGCCTGGAAATTCAGACAGGCACTACAGTTCACCAGAAAAATGTTCATTCTGACTCACTCTGTAAAATCCGTGTTTCTGGGAAGACATGCTATGCTTCATCTGCCATATCGTCAGCATTACTTGCACGTCAGGACTCTTCCTCAGCCCTCTATTAGTCAGATAAGAAATGAAACATGTAATATATTACACACACACTCATCATTTTGTCAATTTGCTCCCTGGGTCTCCCTGAGACTCCCGAAATTCACACAAAGACAATGCCAGGAACTTCTCTTTTTTAAAGCACTTGCTGCACATGCTGCTCAGAGCCCCGTGAGCAGAGCTGCATTCTGCAAACCCCAGATCACAACACCTGACTGAAATCCTAGAAACACAGTGTGAATAGAATCCTCATGAATCAAACATCATTAAATATCTGAGTTAGCTTTGCTGCATACTTCATCGATAATTTCATCTGATTGCTGATAGAGGCTGTTCCTATAAGCCCTTTCCCCTCTGGCACTGGGTTCGGAAAGGAAAGGTTCTTCCTATCCCCAGGCTCATTCCCATCCAACCTGTTCTCTGAAAACAAATACTTGGCATTAAAAAGGGTACTCAAGGTCCGAGACCTCTTCAGGCAGCAGATGACCTGGGAGCCTCAGGCTGTAGAAATAAAACACTGTAAGTAGAAGCCTCCAAGAATCAAAATATTTTAATTTTTTTTTGTTTTATGCTTTCTTGCCTTCTCACTTGACTTGACAGCCTCATCTACCCACTGCCATCGGCTATCTTTACCAATGATTGATCTTTGCCTCCCTTCCCAAATTTCCCCATATGGTTGAAAGCTGGACAGAATATACAC
The DNA here is from genome assembly GCA_002631895.1 of Agapornis roseicollis. Taxonomy (NCBI): domain Eukaryota; kingdom Metazoa; phylum Chordata; class Aves; order Psittaciformes; family Psittacidae; genus Agapornis; species Agapornis roseicollis. The sequence continues at coordinate 43,085 of NDXB01002573.1, forward strand.
CTTTTTTTTTTTATCTAATAACAAGGCTTACTGTAAAAGAGACTGCCATGTGTTGAACACTCCAGATGTGACCCGACTCATTTATTGATGTTTAATATTCTCCTCTCTTGCTCACTATAACCATTGGAGGAACATGAAAGTGCAGAGGAGCAGAATACAAAACAACTGAGCCACTGTCAATCTGAGCCCTGGGGGTTTGCAGGGATGACAAAAATGCTAATCAGCTCTACCAATGCAGAAGACAAAAAGCCATCCATCTTCCCCTGACTATCCAATTGGTGAGATTCTATTTTAACCAGTGCCTTGGTAATCCCCTGTTAAATAACAGTTCTAAAAGATCATTTTCATTTGCAAATACCACAATGGGAGATACTATAGTGACTGCTGAAGGAGCAGCTATCATTTGTGAAGAAATACAGCAATGGGAGCACAAGGAAGCTGTGGGCATGGCTTCAGCTGGGGGGACATGCTGCATTTACTGCAAAAGACACAAATAAATCAAGATATTAAAACAGAACTTCACATTGAGTAGTGGGAAAGGAATAAAGAGAATAAGGAGGACAGAAAATAAGGAAAGCAACAGTATGAAGTCTCATATCCTCTTTTCTGCGGTGCAGAGTTGGACCCTGCTTTGAACATCTTGCTGGCTACACCAGGCATGGATTTAGCTCCACACATGGCACAGCTGCAGAGTGCAGCACCAATGCTAATCCTCGCCCTTTTGCAAACAACTAACTTTGAAGGAGCTCCCACCACTAGATCAACTCATGGACTGCTAACCAGACTGTAGTTCTGTGCCACCCTGATTATCCATTCCCTTCTCAAAGGTAATTTAAGATCCTGACCCTCCTCGCTGACTTAATTCAGTTTGAATTGAAAAGCCTGAAATAAAAGGTGCTGCCTAAAGCCAGGACCTGTGCTGGACCCAGCACTGTATTATGTTGAACACAAACAGTTAAAAGTAGATTTCTTGATACTGAACATCCCAGGGAAAAATTCTGCTTTACAAAATTAGTTTTATGTGGAAACTTAAAAACCAACCAACCAAAACCACAACCACACCAAAACAAAAATAACCCCACCAACTTTTCCTGGCCAAGCTGAAGAGCAGCTCACGCTCATGCCAGCAGATCCATCTGCTGTGAGAGTGCTCATTCAGACAGCACAGTGACTGCTCCCCTTCTCCCTGCTCCCACACATCCCTGATGGGAGCTCACACCTTTGCTCTGCAGCATCAGTCATCCTTTCTGGTGAATAACCAGCAAAGCAGAGCTGCTCCAAGAGGAAGCAGAGAGAGGAATGTGCTCCATGAGAGCTGGGAGTTTGCTGGGGAGGTTGTGGCAGAGGGTAGCTCTCCCTGGTACAACTCTTAACCATGAGCTCCTCCTAGACAGGCAGATCCAACTGCTCCCCTACCAACCCCAATTACAACCTTGGAAAACACCACAATAAGCAAAAAAGTTTTCATATCACAACTGAAAACCTATAAATTGGTTGGTCATCATCAGGAACCCTACAGGTTCAACAACCTGTAGGCTATTGAAGAGATTTTATAGGCTTGTTTGGGTCAATGCTGAACATATTCAATAATTATGTCTTACAGTGGACCAAAGTCATACTTGGAAAAGAAACTGCTGTTATAGAGTCTTCAGGCAGAAGTCAAACACAAGTGCTTTGAAGCAGGACATGATTTCTACACATTTCTGCAGTAGGAACTGGATTTCCACTCTGTTACATGAGAAGGTGGCTGCAGACCCTTTGGGAAGTTCCACATTCCTATGACTTCTGGCATCACTAGCTCCTGGGCAGCTTTCTTCTGCTTTTTCCATTAGCAATGGAAGTCCATGACCCAAATGCAATATGCTGCAAAATATGTCAAAACTAAGGAAGAACTAAACTTAAATCTGAAGAACTTTTTTGAGGAGCTTCTTGGAAAAAACCCAATGAGCTGGCTATCAGAACTCAAGCTGACACCACTATGCAACATGTAAAAGAAGAGAATATCTGTGGGCAAAATGTCAAGTTTTATAACCACAAGGACCTTAGAAATATTTATTCTCACTTACTTAAAAATTGTCAGGAATTTTCACTGAATAAATTATTTGCTGGTTTACTCTCAAGAGAGTGGGTTAACTCACAAAAAAAGCCTAAAATAATTTCTTCAAAGGAAAATGACAGAATTTATTAAATTAGAAGTAAAGATAACTCTGGTCCTATTGGACTATAAATATAATATGTGCTGCCAGTACAATGTTAGGTATTTAGGATTATCACCTGACTGTTCTACTTTGGTATTCTCTGTCTTCTACTAATTCCAAGCCAACTGAAATTCAAAAAGTTATTGATAAAATAAATTGAAAAGGAAAATGAGCTTAAGGTCTATTGCATTGCACTCAAATTCCTATAAGGTTTCTAAATTCAAATACACAATTAAATTGTGAAAACTCAGCACCTTACAAGATCATTATGTAAATAACATTTAAGAGTGACTCCTAAGCTAATAATATTAGCTTATTCTTGCAGTGATGACTATGGATTTGTTTCTTTTTACTACGGTCACCACAAATGCAGAGCCTGCAGATCAATTTATTTAGTTGCAGACTTCACTTGAGTCCTTGATTTAAACATGGGAAAGTTTATATTAAACACAGGAAGTTTATATTAAAATCAAATTATTAAATATTTTTCGTCCTGTAGACATGTAGTTTCTTTCAATTAAGAAACTCACACTAAATTTATTTAGAAATATTATTCACAGGTTTTTCTTATCTACAGCTACAAAACAATAAGGAATGTAAGCTATCACTGTATGTTCCACAGTACTAACACCTATTTTAGGTCCTTTCCCTGGAACAGCCCACGCAGAAATAGATATTTAATGAAATGGGACGCAAAACAAGTGTGGCGTTTTTAGACAACATAGCAGATTTTTTCTCCATGGGGCTTCTAAAAATCATTTGTTAATCATGGGTTTCCCAAAAGATCTTCATCATTACACCATGGTTTCACTTTGCATGTCTTAAAGGATATATGCAGCAAACTGTGCCCTACTTAGGGGGAACAGCTCTTAAAGAAGGATGCAATTGTGTAGTTCATTAACTGGGTCCCCATCTGTCTGCTCCCAGCACTCAGTGTTTCAGGGCACAAACTACAGATTCATGAGTCTTAGCACAAATTTGGCAATACAACACTTCTACATTTCACATTTTATATCTTGTAGAACAGCAGAGGAAATCTGGCAGGCCAGACCGTTCACTCAAGCAAGCAAAGAAATAAAAGTTGTTTCCCCAAAGGACATAACTAAGTTCTACATAATGAGCCAGAGAATTGTTTGTTTTCCCAAAGATAATACAAGGGACTAATGACAACTTTAAACTGCAGAAAATAGGGGCTTTGGAACTAATTTAATAAGAAATACATATAAACGTATAGTACACTAAAAAATTGTACTAAAGTTCAAATGAACCTTCCAAGATGACCAAAGCGAATGGGCAGATGTTTTTCTCATTCGGTAGTACATTTTCAGAGATGGAAATTATTGAATAATGGTCTTTTCAGGTTCATCTTAAAGACTATAAAATGCTATGAAAAAAAGTAAAGTTCACACTGTGTTTTTAAAAATTGCTTCACATTCACTTTATTCAAATGAACGTCTGGGCGAACATGATCAATGTTCATTAAAAGCTCTGAAGTGACAGGTACACAACCGGCACTTGACGTTTGCACAGCTAAGCTTTCACAGCTGTAATGAATAAATGGAGCGTGTGCTTCCACACACAGCTGACACCATCCATAACTCTGTATTTGACACTTGATTGCCCTTAGGAAGGATCAGTTCTTCAAAAAGAGTTTATTTGCAGAAAAAAATTTACCAGACGAAAAACTTCTCAGTAAGAAGGCTTTGAAACACGGCTAAAAAGAAACACCAGAAAGAAAATTCTTCTAAGTGTCAATGTTTATGTGAGCTAAAACTATTGGTTAGTGCATATACTGGAGTTTATTACCATACAAATTTGGTTTTAAATACTATATAAAGTCACATGTATGTATTTCCAAAAGTATATGAAGAAGCAGGCATCTCTTTGGTGGAAGAGCACGCCAAGGAGAAGCCAACATGACCAACATACCGGCCACTTACTCACCAGTTTTAGGGCAAAAGATAAAACCCATTTCCTGTTCATCCCGCACTAAAATCTCACCAATTCCTAGAATGTCACACTATTCAGGACAGGATATACTTTCAAGGAATGATTTCCCTAGTTATTACAGACACACATATGTGTCAGCCCTTCTCCATGATAGAAAGACCAATGCAAGAATTGGGATTGATGGCCAACTGCCATGTTCTGGCTTCAGGGAGAGACATCTCTGGAGGGCTCCCCTAGAAGCATTTCACACTATTCATTACCATCCTTCCCTGAATGACCCCTGGCACTCCTCTAACAAAATTAAACCTACCACTGAGGTAGATTTTTGCATGACAAGTTTTCTCAAGTATAATTTTTCTCCTTTATGATATCAAAAGCCTGAGCAGAGTCAGGTAGAAAAATCCTGGCAGTTTGCACAATGGATTAGACGACCTAAAATTAACTTTTTTTACATCAGCTCCAAATACCATGTTGTTAACTTTCATTTTAGGCAAACGGAATGAAGGAAAGCAAATCAAAACATGTACCAACTAATTTCCTCTCACTACTCCTACGTGATAAACCAACTCAAACTGCCATGAAATCTGGCTGCAGCTTTTAATTGCAGAAAGCCAAAAACAAACATGCAGAAAACCATCAGTGTTTGGGATTTCTGAAGAAATCCCCAAGCAGAGGGGAAACAACTGTAATTCAACAGTCCCCTTTTGCCTTGGGTATGTTACGGAAAACAACAGCATGAAGCACATCGCTCCTACTCTCTGTAGCAGCAAAATATAAAAGGTTTGATTTGCCATTTTCAGCCATTCTGAAGTCTATCCCATTTTATTTACAAAGCTTCTTTTAAGGCATGCCTTTGTAAGAATTTGAGTTCCCTGCAAGATGTGCCCTGGCAGTGGGAGACTCTTTGCATCCCACCTCAATACATTGATCAGCAACTAAAGACAGTAATTACTTGTGACAGATAGACCCCGTGGGCTCTGGTGCAGCTCATATAAAGCTAGCCAAACCCCTCCAGGTTTTAATCTTGAGAAATCGGACTTCTTGGGGATTTCAGTGTTTTATCAAGGTTTGGCTGCCCTGGAAATGCAGTGAGACAGACCAATGCTGGCCTGTCCTTCCACAGCACCAGTGCACCCATCAAAAGAAACACCTGGTTTGGAAGGAAAGGATAAAACCTGTCATGAACACATGCATTATGTTCAGTCCTGGGTTTTAAAAGTAATGAAATATATTTCCTTGGTTTTCATTTTATTTCTTCATTTTGTTGATATACTATAAATACTGGCCAAAGGAAAAAAAAAAAAAGGAAATAAGGAAAAATATCCATGAACAATGCTATTTCTTTTTAGCTCCTTTGAAAATCTCTGAAGATGGATGCCCAATGTTTATGATAAACCCGGAAATATTTTAAGGGGTTGATATCTGTGCAGAAGCTGATTAAAATACATAATTACTGCAGGCTCAACTGTAATCACATGGAACAACCAAGAGGCACAAAGTGTCTTGCTGACTCTCAGTGATTTCTATTTTGTTTTGAGCAGAATATGAAGGGACCATCACAAACCAACTTCAGCAGTACCAATATGGTGAGGGAGCATATTCTCACTCGTGTTGGGGGTCACAGGAGATGCCCATATTTTCTAAGTATATATTAATTCTGATGGATCACAGTATACACACATATACAAAATGTATGCCTTGTGCAACTTTTATGTTACGTTTACAAGACCACCTTAAATGTTAAAGGTGGCAACTTAATTAAAGAAGGGCTAAAACATGATCATTGCTTCACTCAACATTTGAAAGCCATGCAGCATCTGGGGTTATAGGAGCCAAAGTGTTTAAGGCATCTTGCAACAAAACCCATTTATTAAGTTCTGACCAAGACCAAGCTATTTTAAGTACTGACTCAAATGTTAATCTTAACAATCTTGTTTTGTTTGAAATTCATGCACGCACACACAAAATGGTTCTCTTGGATATTGGTTATTTTCTAATGAATCTGTGGTCCTACAAATGAGTGGTATGAATCACACGTGAATCTCAATTTGTGCTATTTATTTTTGAGTGGATGAAGAGGTAATGTTTTTCTCTCCTTTAAATACATGTGAGCAGTTGCTTTCAGTACCTCTGGAAATCTGATTACTCTTAACTCAGGTTTTATTTTTTTTGATACTGTCTTAAAAGTCACATTTTGCCACCATATTCTTGCCATTAATCCTGCTAATGAAAAAGAAAACAAGTAATTGCTGAGAGCAAAAGTAGCTGGGTTCCAAGGTCAGGAGTTGAAGCAGGAACACAGGGATACAGGAGCTGGCACAACAGAGTTGAGCAACTGCATCTGGCACACGCAGTCTCTGAGTAAAACCAGGCTTAAGTCTCAGATCATTTCACCTCTCTTTGGAGTTTATATGTACCACAGTGCAGTGGGGAACTGTCCTGGGTTCAGCAGTAGCAGCCACTATTCTCCTCCTCAGTAGCTGGTTTTGACTTTCAGCCTGGGAACAGCACTGATAACACTGATGTTTTTAGTTGTTGCTACGTAATGTTTACTCTGACCAAGGACTTTGTGAATCTCATGCTCTGCCAGGGAGGAGGGGAAGTCAGGATAAACCAGAGATAGGACACCTGACCCAAACTAGCCAAGGAGGTATTCCATACCACAGCACATCATGCCCAGGATGTAAAACTGGGGGCAGTTACCTGGAAGGGCTAGGTCACTGCTTGGATCGGGCTGGGTATCGGTTGGCAGGTGGTGAGCGGTTGTATTCTCTTCCCTTGTTATTCCCCTTATCGTTATTAGTATCGGTGGTATCAGTAGTGGTTCGTGTTATACCTTAGTTACTGGACAGCTCTTATCTCAACCCATGGGAGCTACATTCTTTTGATTCTCCTCCCCATCTCTCTGAGAGTGGGGGAAGCAAGGGTGGGGAGTGAGCAAGGGCTGCGTGGCTGAACTGACAGGCTGGGCTTAAACCACGACAGGAACACACAGGAAACTATAAGAACTCCACACATTTCTCCATCTCCTTATGCATTTCTCAGTGCAGAAGGACAATGTAAAATTTTATGCATATTTTTCACACATGCAGAAGAGCACAGGTTTTTCATACCCAAACCCACAGGTCACAAAATTCACTATGGAGCTGAGATATCCTCCCCTGCTGGTCAATGCTGTGATTTTTATACAAGCACAGAAATTACCTGAACTAGACCAGATCTGAGCTAGAACCAATTCCCCAAGGTGGATAAAGCCAATCTTCCCTATGCCACCAATGCTGCTGAGGATAAAAAGGAGGACTGCCTCTCCCTGCATCAGACTGCTATAAATACCAAAATACAGTTACATTATTCTAAGTCTTAATGCAAGAACACACTGAAATATTTTACGTCACACAGTAGATTGAGTATTGCAGGCAAAGTAGTCAGGCTATGAATAACTGACAAGAAAGCCTCCAGATAAGCACACAAAATTAATTATGCTGTATCCAGAAATAAATAAAAAAACCCACCTCTAATGCTGACAAATCAGCTGGTAATAAATAATAGCATGTACACATTTTAATGCACTTATTTTGGTAAAATCAAAACCAATGTTCATGAAGCAACTGCTATTAAATAATACTTTCTAGGGAAAGGTCTGAGAAGCTTAAAATCCAGCACCCTGTGTGTCAGAAACCAAACCACACAATGAGGAACAGCAGGAGCTCATCATTTATACCATTTTGAGGTTTTAAGAAGAAGCCTGCCAAAAAAATACCATGTACAGATCTTCAGGGCAAATTGATCTCATAAAAAACGGATTAGTGCATGTGGGGGTAATCAAATACTTCATGTTGGATTACAATTCCACTTAATAAATCAAGCTACTTCTACTCATGAAAAGGTTTGTTCTATAGTCATTTGATTAGTTACACTGAAAATAAATCCCACACAGCAGAACCAAAATATACATGACTGACATGATTCAAATGCCACTGTGAGTCCTTGTAACAACCCCACTGTGTACACTGCTGCGTAAGCCCCACGTATTCAAAGAGCTGGGGAAAATTCCTGCTCAACCAAGCTTCTTCTCACAACTGAAGTTTAAACTTTTTATAATGGTTTCCTCTTTGCTGGCCTAATCCTTACACTTTAACCTCGACCTAGCACCAGCCAGAAATCACCTGCATATGTGGCAGGGTAGGAGATGAAAGGAGAGTCAATAGAATCTTAAGGTCCTTTCCAACCCTAACTATTCTATGATTCTATGATTCCAATTCCAGCTTAAGAGGGTATCTACAGGGGGTTATCCTCTTGAGGATTATCATCCTAAAACCATCAAGAAAGGATTAATTTTATATAATTTTCTATTTTCACTGCCTGATGTGGTGAGATTGAATGAATGCGATACCACAGCCTCTACTCACACAAAGCGAGTTGAAGACTGCTTCAAGAGAGACACAGTTTTACATTCTAGCAAGGCTGTTGCCAACCTTGTCTGGAGAATGGATAGCTGCTGTTGAGCATGTTCCCTTTGCACTGTCAATTCTGCTATTACTCCAACATAATTAGGGACCTCTATGTTCTCAGTGTAATTTTTCCTTACAAGATATGTCAGGTACTCAGTCTTCTTATTTTTCTCAGGACATCTGTGGGTGACAACATGACTTTACAGTGAAAAGGACAGGAAAAATGGTAACCTAGTTCCTTTTCAAAAACTAAAAATGAGCTTATGATCTGACAATAGCCTGCTCTCCTCTGAGAGCTGAACCCAGTCTTGGCTGTGAATCATGGTAGTTCACTCTTTTATTTTGACCTTTTCATCATTATGCAGCCTGATTAGCTATCTGAGCCGATTGCTTTCTTATGAGAACAAAATCAGCTACTTAAAAAGACAAAAAATTAAAATGATCAAAGTATTAATTCATATTCTCACAACAGACATGTTTTAGAAAAGAAGTGCTACCAGCCTGCCATCACAGAGAGGTAAACACCTTTCAGTAGAGCAGCAAAGGACAACTGCTCCTCTCCTCCAACATCTCTGAAAAGGCTTTTCAGACGGATAATGTATCTAAGAGACAGCAAACTGTCAGCTGAATTACTCCTGAGCATCTGAGGAATGCGATAGAGCTCAGGGAGTCGAAGTCGGAGGCAGTAGCAGTGTGGAGATGTGCCAGGTTGCAGCCACAAAAGAGCTTCAGCCAGTTTTAACAGGAACTCCAAGGGTGGAACAGGAGGAAGGAGTTGAATTTGCAGCATACAAAAGTGGTTGTAATCACAGATGCAAATATATAGAAATGAAGCAAAAGATTTGCTTGATACAGATCCACAAGCACACTCAGTAAGCCCTTTCTGCATCCCTGTCCTTAAGGCTACCTACAACAGCTTCCAGACAGAAGAATCAAAATTTAGGATTAAAATGACCCTCTTTGAACAATAGCCTCCTGCTATGCTCAGCTTCCAATGCTGCTGGTAGTCACCAGAGAAAATGTTAGGAGAGGACCTAGCTTTCCACCCTAACAGAGGCATACAAAGACAAATTCATTGCACTGGCAGACCTCCCTGAAACACAAACCTGCCAGAAATGCACTGTTCACAAAAAACATATTTTGGATACATACGTATATCCACACACATGCAGTAGGTGACCTTTATCAGTTTATTCAGCTATTTGCCCACCAAAAAAAACCGCTACAGATGTGGGACAGGATGTGCTATCTAAGCCTGCCAGCAGGACAACAAAAGGACATCAGCTGAGATGCAGCCACTGTGTATCACTAGATATATGACCAGTCACAGCAGCCTACCTGCAGAAGAGAGACAAAGCCTGCTGTAGGGCAGCCAATTGCAAGGTATTTTGTAAAAAAAAACCCACCTTCACTCACCTTACTGCAAATCTGACCACAAAGCAATGCAGGTTCTCAAAACCCAGGTGAAAATAGCCCTGCCTACCAACAAGTTGAGTCATGTTTTAAAACAAGCAGCATTTGCCAATACATTAAACTAAGCAGATGGTAAAATAATAAAATTTGGTAATGAGATAAAACATCTTTAAACAATTACACCATTTGTACTTGACTTTGTTACTTCTAAAGTAGCAAGAGCAATATTGCAGCAAACAGTGTCCCAACACAAGAGCATTTAGCATGATAGAGTGACTCCATACGGGACTCTGTCACTCATGCTTTAACTCCAAAATAATTGCTTTATTAGGCTTGATTAGCTGGTGTTGGTGATTAGAGAATACTCTGCAAGTATCGCTTAAATCTGGAAGAACCAGTGACGGAGACAGGAGGAACGTGCCGAGGCGGGAGCTGCTGCTGACAGGCATGATGCGAATGAGATGCTGTGGACAGTGGGACCTGGCAGTGCTGGCGCAGAGCAACCAGAGGGAGCACACAGTTGCCCAGAACAGCAACGTTCAAACTTCCCTGGGAAATTCTGAACAATTGGCTTTTTTTTCTTTTTGGCATTCATATTTTATTACACTGAGCCACAGCCCCAGATACATGCATTGAAAACTGCATGCATCTATTATCTCTATTTATTACACAAACCCACAATGATGCTTTAACAGTCCCTTTCACTGCGCTTCCATTAGCAAAATACTGGCATGACTTCCTCTCCCGCTCCCCCAATGACAATTATAAAATATACCCCCTAACTACTTCTGTTTTTCAAAAGTACATTTTCCTAATATTTAATTTATAAATCATTTCCCACATGTATTAGTAATAAATGTTTAAAGGCGGCAGACAGGAATACAACAGGAAAGCACAATGCTTGCTGTTTACTAGGAGGCCTCATTAAAAAGGCATCAAGAGCAAGGAAAATAAAAACAGCCTTGTGAACCTTTGTAATCGGTCTCAAAAGAAATGTCACACTGAAGACATCAAGGCAGAAATGTCCCAGCCCATTCTAGTGCCAGAGATTAGAAAAAAACCCAAACTAGCTCACTATACCTTTTGCACCCCTCAGTTCCCACACTTCTTACCAGGCTCTCAGATGCAGTTACAAAATGCTTCGGATGCCAGCTTTCACATGAAAGTTGCAAAACCATTACTTAGCCAAACAGTAGATCTGGTAAAGCTAAAATGCAACATGAAAAACCACCACCTTGTACTCAGTTTGAAAGCAGATGGATTAAATGTGTTTCTGCAATATTACTACTGAGCTCCTATGTTCCATGTGAAGAAAACGTGGGTGCTTCTCCAGAACTCGGGTTCGGTGCAACACCCAAGATCTTGTGCTTTCATCCTTTTTTCCAGTGAGCTGTGGCCAGCAGCTCCAAGAAGCAACCAAAGCCAAGTTTCAAGGATCTGTATAAATGCTTTCAGGGCATCTCTATCACAGGCATTATTAACATCATTGTCATCACAGCCTAACTAAGCTCAGTAAAAACAGGAGGCATGGCAGCATGGATGTCTATGCAACACATGCGCATACCCAGGGCACCAGCAGCTCTGAGCCCACAGCAAGAAAAGCACCCAGTGACTTTGCTTTGGTAGCCACTGAGCCAGCTATACTAATGTGAGCTGAGGCACGGCCATCCACTGTGTGATAGCATCCTCACACGTGGCATAGCCATACACTCTAAGCTGGACCACCCATATACATATGTGTATGCACATTAGCCTTTTCCACCCCCTCACCGTTCTTGAAGACATTCACTTTGGAAACGATAAGGCCACAGAGATGGCAGATGGCTGCCACACATGCATGACCCTAATAGAACCGTGCAATGGCAGTAGCTACAAGCCACTCACAGCACAGACCTCACCCATCACCATCTCTCCTCTTCTCCATGGTGTTACAGCCCAGCAACTGCTATAGCATGTGAGAGGTGTCTGAACATATCTTAAATTCACAGCTCTTTGAGGGGAAAAAAAATTGCACCCCTAAAAGCCCTGATGAGAACCTGCCATCCAAATCTGTTTTCATCCATTTAAAAGCCTATAAACTTTAGTGTTGTTTATTGGCAGATCAGCCTGCTGCGAGCTAACACTTTGCTAAAGGCTGGCCGGCACACATGTCGGTGCACTTTCACAGAGCGCTCCCACAGAGCCACACACAGCCCTGAGTAGGCTTCAACTGCATTTTAACAACCTTTTTGGCACATTCCTGGTTGGTTTTACCATGCCATTTTTTGTGCAAGCTATAGCTTCCAAGATTAAGAAAGACATCTTCCACATCCTCCCTATCCTTCTCCTTCCTTCCCACCCACAAACCACATCTACAATTTCTTGCATGAGAGACCCCAGTTCTGGTAAGCACCCACAGCGGTGGGAGAACAGGCACAAGCACTGCTCTCCAGGTGAACTGCTGATTGCACAGCATCCTCGCTCCCAGCCACTGCAATACCAGCCTGCAAGCTGCCTCTGCTGCACACACCAGCCCCTCCTCTCCCCCTCCACGTGCTCTGTTATCCTGTTTTGCACAAACCTATGCTTAGAAATGGACATAGTGAAAATTGCTTAAATTCATCAGAAAAAATAATTCCTAATGGCTTTGTCACATCAACTTGGGTAACCTGCTGCATGCAAGCACAGCTCACCTGGAAGGGCTGCGTAATTAATACAATCTGTCTTTCCACCGGCCAGAGATCAAGAAAGTGCCATAATTACTTTCACATGTTAGGTGTCATCAGAGCATGATCATGCAGTTAGTAATGAAGGAAAACCTATTTCCCATACGAAATGAAATAAACTCTGCTGCCTCTTCTCCTCTGCTTTCCCAAGTAACCTCTTGCCCACAGCAGAGATGAATGCCATTGACACACAGCCACAAGCCAGGGGTTACCCATGATTCCCCCCAAGCACCACAATTACCATCATAGCCCCTCGTCTAGACCTCCCCATAAGTTTAATAAATAGCTCTAAAAATTCACTAATTACCCTGAGTAGGAAATTGGGACAGGAAAGTTGTAACAGATCAGCTCCCCACGCAAGCTCCGTCCTCACTCATGATTCTTTGGACCAAGTTATTAAATCTGCTGATACGTGGGTGTATTTAGCATAATAGAAACATGCAAGAGATATGGTTATTAACAATTGCTCACGGGAAATGTGTGGTTTTCATACATATTGTACCCTCAAATCAGGTAAAATCTACAACAAAAGGGAGTAAGAAAATTAAAGGAAGATTACCAGCTTCATTTTGCAGTATCGCCTACCAACTTCTTCACCTTCACCATTAAATAAAAAAAGAGAACTGGGTAGGAACTTACATAATTCATTTGAATTTATGTAGACTAATTACTTTTCTGCAACCAGTGTTGCACGGGCTCTTTGGTGCTGATGAACTGCTCTTTACTAACCCTGCCTGATCTGTCTGCAGCAACAGATGGGAGCAAAATGGCTTTTGTAAATCAGAAACAAGTGACAGCAACTAGATTATTTCACAGTCCTGTGAAACAATCTCAGGTAAAACTCACATTAGAATGTCATTAGGATTTCTGCCTGAAATATTGCTTTACATAAATTTTGTAGTATAATGGTTATTAAAAACCTCAATACAAAAAAAGAGACCTAATCAGTTCAGTAATACACTCCCCTAATTTGCTTATAAGTTAAATCATATTTTTAAAAATAGATTATGATATATTGCAAGAGAGACTCCCTATTTTAATAACTTAACTTTAGATATGGAGAACAGCATTGCTAAAATACTAAAAATGTTAAAATGAAATTTCAGAATTATGAAAGTGCTGAAGTATTTCAATTTTCCATTACATGCACTTCAATTTTGCAAGATGGGTTTCAATTAAATCAGTCACTGCACTCAACTTTACAGCTGCCAAAGGCAAGTTATATCTGAGAAGGACAAAGTTTTAAAAAGAACCTTTAGGACTACACCAAATAAAGTAATTTAGGGAATAAAAATACTGTGGGTTTTTTTGGCCAGACCAGTTAAATCAGAAGACAACCTGAGTGTCCCCTAGTACTACTACTGGGACGGAAAATTAACACCAGACTTACACAGTACTGCAGTATTAAACTGGAGAGCTACATTACCTAGAAAGGAAAATTTTGCTTACAATACCAGATGCCCTTATATTTAGTAAATGCTACCTTTTATCCATTTAGCTTAATTTCAAGCCTCCATGGATTTCTTCTTTTCTTCTAACCAATACAAGCAGCTAAAGCCTTTGCTTTTCAAAGATGCTCTTTGAGCTGCTGGTCTCCCTTGCAGCGATGCTTTACAAATGGAACAGCTTCAACATCTCTACCAGTCCAAACCACTGAGAAATCCATGTGTATTCATTTCTTTGAAATTATTTCACAAGAAAAAAAAAGGCACTCCCTTACTTTGTGTTGTATTTCAGAAAGTTTAAATGGTCTAATATCCTATTCCTTTTCAATGTACCACAAAGTGCTAAATGATAAGAATTACATTACTGCCACTGCTTAGATCTTGGCTGATAAGGTGAGCCTTTTACATTTATACTGACTTCTGAAAAAAGCTGTTGCTATACTGGTCTAATAATTAATAATTCATGGAGCCAAATTACAGCTCTAGGAGGATACAGCCATTTTTACTAGTTCTTTCACACTCCTCTGATTTATGTATGACTAAGTAGGAGACTGAGCAAAGGAAAAAAAGAATTAAAACTTAACATTTCAGGTTTAAAATTAAATTGCTATTCCACATTCAGAAAGGATGGATGGAGCGGGATATAACAATGCTTCTTTTGAGACAAGCACGTGCACAATATCTCTGAACATACATTATTTTATATAAAAATAGCACTCACCATTCCTAAAACTGTAGCTATCTAAAACTTGAAATATTTACCACTAACGGGACTTCTAGCACCATGGGAGTGCAACAGAACACACTAATATTTGTGATATTTCCACAGTAGTCCTCCTTTCATGTTGTTCTTGATGAATGGACTAATTTTTCTGCACCCTGTATCTATCTTCTCATTGTTAAAGAGACATTTTTATTGATCCATGTACAGAACAAGATCCTAAAAGACAAGAATCAGAAAAGGAATCAATTTTGTCTTTTTTTTTTCCAGAAAAAAAAAAAAAATAAAAATGATTCATAAAATTATCTCTTTCTCAAATCTACTGATCACACCCTAGCTGACATTTTCAAAAGTGCCTAAAAGTGTTCTTAAGGTTAAGGACACAGACTATGATAAAAACAAACAAAAGAGAGTAGTCATCTAAAGACACAGGCATTTACTGGGGCTTTCAGAAGTTCTTAGTCCAATGCAACTTTTTGTTGACATTTTTTTCCAACATTTCATCCTGAGACACTCACACTGAAGAAATGCTGTCTTGGATCATAGGAGAGTAAGACTTTTTTATGCGGATATACCAAGCTCATATTGAAAGCATACAAAGCAGCATCTACCTAGAATACCTGTGTCGATCTTGGTCAAATCAGAATTTCAGCATTGCTAAATAGGAAATTTTGAAAGGCTTTTTAAAGTTTTTCTTATTACCAATTCAAAGACGAATTATTGTCACTTAATGGTTTGAGAAACTATTACCTCTACACAGCTACTACAGACTGCAGAAACACAACTCTGTTAAAGAGATGGTCTAAAAGATCAGTATTGCCTTTCAGCCCTGTGGTTCATTGTTTTATCCTCCTCAGCACACTTAGCCCTCAGGCTTTTTGATGGTTTATCTCAGTAGATGCAAATTCACAACACAACCACTACTCTGATGCTCCCATGGTCGTTGTTGTGATACACAAGCTAACATTAAACTCTTAAAAAGCTAAAGCTGCCTTCTTCATTTTGGCCAAGCTGCTGAAAGCCTCCAAGAAACGTCTTGTTTTTATTAAAAAGCCTAAGGCCAAATTAATCCATTAAAGTTTCTGATTAGCACATGTTTTAGAGCTGCAAAATATGTTTGAACAAGCATATATCTTCAAAGGAAACAACTGGAAGTCCCCTTGTGTAAGGGAATCAAGTGAAATACAATGTTTGGCAGTGCAATGAGAAAACTTCTAATTTCTGAAAGACGTCTCGTCATTGATTTGGGCCGCTGAATTCCTGGCTATTTGCTCAGCCTTCGGTTTGCACATCACAAACAAGAATCTCAGAAAACCTAATTACTGCAGCTAGACTGCTTAACCTTTCCAACAAGAAAATAAATAATAATTAGAAAAAAAGAAAAGAAAAAAAGTGCCAAGAATAAAGGCACTTATTACCTTGTTTCTGTGAAAATGTGTAAGGGCAAAAATTTTTATAACTGTTGAAATAATTAAGTCTTAAATCGAAGCTTAGCTTCCTAAGAGCCCAAGTTACTTTGAAAGCTGTTAATTCCATATCATACACAATAATCTAGCAGTTTTAAATTACCAATATCTATTTATATCTTACTCATTTTGAGGTTCAATATCTAGTGATATGAAGTTATTTAAGCAGAGAATACACAATTTTGGAGCTGCTGCCCATATCTGGCCACACTGCACAGAAGTATTTACATCCACAATCATGCTTCGATGTAAACAGCAGCAAAATAAGCTAGATGGTATTGCAACAGATTGCTCTGCTGGAAAACAAAATGATCCAAAGTAACCCAAAACAAATCCTTCACCAACCTGTCAGAAAAGAAATACTGAGTATCTACCAGAGACAATTTCTAAATGTGTTAACTCTAACATTAATTTATTCAATTTTATACTAAAGATAAGAGCACAAGAACATTATTGTGAGTACTTGTGTACCCCCTCTGAGATGGGGTAATTACTTTTGCTAGACTGATTAAGATTTTTACTCACTGCACATTCACAGTAAAATACTGCATTGGGTTGTCCATGGAGTAGTGGAGTTCCTGGAGATGCTCAATGCTCAAACACTCAAATGGAAAAGTCCCCGAGCAACCTGACCTAACCAGACGTGCCTGGAACAGGAGGTTGAAGTAAATGACTGCCAGATCCCACCCAACCCACATTATTCTATGATTATAACAGCAAAATAGACACAAAAACTCCCAGGTGTCAAGACGCTGAAACTGGGAATGAGTAAAGAAAAAGTAGATACACACAGGCACACTTGTGTATTAAAAAACAAACACCACACACCAAGACTTATTAGGAGCAGCTCATTCAAAGAACTTGAGTTACTTATTAAATCTATTATTCTGATATAAAATGATTTGTTACTAAGACTAAAAGATACATTTAAAATGAAAGTGTTTGTTAACACCAACAGGAGTCAATAACGCTCAGCACATGGAAATATTCAGCACCCAGGGGCACTTTCCCGAACTCCAACGAAGCTTTCAAATTAAATCCTGGCATCGTATTTGGCCAATAAGTGACTGATCTGATCATGCTGGAGAGCAACTAGAGAGGTGGTGGGTTAGTGTTAATTTACCACAATTCAGTTTTAAAATCATTTCCATTTACGTTAATTCCTGAGGAACCTGAAACCTTGTTTTTGTCTCCTGGAAAGGCTCAAAGTGCAATATAATTGGAGAGCCACTACAGCTAATAGAGAAAAATAGCAGGAGATACCTCAGGGAAGTATTACATCTTTTTGTAAAGCAGAAACATCACAGGAAAACCTCTTAGGAGAAGCAGTAACCTTATGCTCAAAGAATCTAATTCCAGGTGAATTTAGATTCAGATTTTTATCAAATACTATTTCTTTTCACTAACAATTTTGTTTATGTCTTCCCCCACCCCCTGACAGATTTAATAACATCTACTCCTCAATGTGAGCTCTACCTAGTATGTGCAGAGGGCAGCCTTGCTTCTCAGTTTATACATACCAATAATTAGAAGCTTTACAACTGTACTTAGCTCCACTTACTATGATAAAAGATGCAGATGTCTGTTTTAAGAGCCTCTGATAAGCACCCAGTTTGATCCGCCTGTACAAATACCCTGCAACTTACACTGCAAAATTCCTTAACTCACTATTCACATACAAGTACACACTCCCAGCATTTAGACTACTAAAGTGGGATTTTTAGCCAACGCAGAAGATCTGGGTGTACACCATTAACATCTCAGTAGCTAAACCACATTTTCCAAAGCCATTTAGGGCCCCATAGAGCTTCCAAGAAGAAACTCGAGTAGGCCAACAATTGCTGACAGTACCCTACGTTGTGCTGAAGGACCCCTGAATATCTCTGCTGTTAATTTGTTTAAATTTATCCCAAAGTCCTAAAAACCAGCAGCAGAAATGAGTTAGGCTCCCAGCATGTAAAAAAGTAGGTCCTAAATGTACATATACAATGTATGTAAGCTAGTCACCTGAAATAAGCTAGTTGGCTTAAAGGTCTTGTCATCAATTACACCTTCATTACAATTGCAGCTTAAGAAGCTATTAGAAACTTCTGAAAATAGAGCTTTGTAGTTTCTGTAAGTGTTAGGATAAATTTCTGATTATTTTAATAAGTATGATTATTAAAGCTTCCTTACATTGTTGAAAATCTTACACTGACAATGGAATTGTCTTTTGTATTGGCTAAATAAATCAGCACAGTAATAAAGGGCAATATATTTGGTGTTGGTCAGAAGATAAAGCAAAGCCACAATAGAGAACACAGAAAATAATCACAGGCATTTTAAAACATATACGTGTTCCCCAAACCAATTAAAAATGTGGTTTTGTCTTTTCTTAAACTGCTGTTGTACCTTTCTAGCTATGAAACCATTGCAGTGGACAAAACACTGGGAGAAGAGAGAAGGGAGCCCATACAGCCCATTAACCTTGACACACACCAAGTATACACAAGTACACAACAGGAATCTCTGGTATCCTTATACACACATGTACTCATAACACTGGTAAAAATATTTTCCACCACAAAGGTAAAGGACTAAGTCCATACAGAAATAGGCTAGCAGACATAGGGGTGCAGCAAATCAAGCATCCTTGTGATTAAATATATTTTAAATTAGTCTAATGCATTCACTGTGTTGGAAATGCCAAAGGATGCTCAGAGTATGTAAATGTTCATTCATAACTTTCCACTGATGTGCAAGTTACATTTGACAGTGAAAGAATAAAAGAAGAAAGTCTCATACTCAAATAAGGTTTTATCTATTTTAGACTAAGGATGTGCAATGGGCACGTCTACTAAAGCTATAGGGTAGACCAGAGGTACAGCTGCACAGTTTTACCTTCTCTTCATAAATTCAGGGGTTTTGTATGGGCAAAAATCTTTCCTTTTTTCCCCTTTGATACAAGTCTAAGAAGAAGCCTATAGAAACATCTCCAGTATCAGCTCTAAAAGTCTAGGCAGAGCTGTCTGTCAGCTGACCATAATATCACTAAGAGAGCATTAGGCAGACTGGCAAAAAGCCACATCCAGTTTGAAGTGTGTACTGAAAGTTTCCTCTGTCAGATGAATCTTTAATCTATTTATAATCTACAATGTTTCCTCTAAACAGCACTCCATGTCTTACCTTGTATCATTTTTCCACATAAATGCCATGCCACAGAGCTAAAACTTATGTCCAAATAGAAAAGTAGATTTTCTTTTTTTTAAAGTGAAATGTTTAAGAGATTGACCTTATTATAATTTGATCTACAGCTATTATTACCAGAACTCAAAAGCAATTCCTGTCATCTTCCCTGCTGCAGTGTTTTAGAAGCTAAACCCCCTCTACAAAAGAAAACAAAACCGAAAAACAAAACCCAATCCAGTTATTTCCTTTTTACACATCTTTTGATTAGAAAAAACAAAATATTGGCAAAAATTATTACACATCCCTGCAGGAATAAGGGTCTTCAACCCATATTCTTGTGAAATTTGTTTAGGTAATTAGCCTCATATTTTGCCAGCTCTTCAGACAAGTAGAATTTATCCAAATCTAAAGAAGCCAGTTCTCATCTTCCTTTCCCGAGCCATTACAGACAGCCCTCTGTTCTGCTCCCCAGATTCCACCCTTCACTCAAAAGACAGAGGAACGGGAGCGTCATTGTTGGGTAAAGGGATTTTAGATCATATAGCATAGCAAGAGTAATGGCTTAAAGCTTTTTAGCAGCAGGAGGAAGAAAACTGTTGTGGATGCAAATGTAAACATTAGGGCTATTCCCACTCACATACCTTGCTAACAGCCCTCTAAAGTAGCAGACACACAGAAATCAGGTTTCTGTGCATACACCTTCAGCGTATCTGGCTATATAGAAGCAAATTAGCATCAAGCAAGTTACCAACTACAAAGAGCCTTTCAATTGCTATTTTACTCTTTTACTGCAATCTACACTGTACTTATTTTCTTTCAGAAGCTACAGAAACTAACAAAGAAAACGTGTGCTGAAGTTTCACTATGATTTTTAATGACCTTTTTATGCATCTGATTATGCACCATTCACAGTAGCCAAATTTAAGCCAAGCTTCTTACGCTGCATGCTCATTCAGCAAAGAGATACAGTTCCAGCTCTCATCTCTCTGAGCTGCACATGATAGTAGCTAGCTTCTGGAGTTGAATTTTGAGTTGTTGGTAGTACTCACAAGCCTCCTGAGACAGAGACCACCCACCCATGGCACTGCATGAGCCACAGTCCTTGAACAAGAGCTTAGAACATAAGCTAAGAGAAATGAGAAAAAGTCTAGCTGTGACCAAGCCCCCACATGATGTACATTGTATGTTATAAAGGGGTCTGCTTAAAAGATATTGATTGTCCTATTTGCTCATTAGACAAGAGTTTTCATCTCAAAACTTCAAAGGCCTGACCTTTCCTGGACACAAGGCATCCAGGTGAGGACTAAAACTGCAGCTCCGCACAGCAAAACTACATAGGGAAGGCAATGAAGATGAAGCGTGACTGAGAGAAGCAGACTGGTTAGCATCCCATTAATGTCCTCTGCATTACAGCACAACCCAGTACTGATGTCCTTGATATTCAGATAGAGAGGGTCCTGATCCATTTGGTACCTATCAGATAGCAGAGATATCAGGGAAAATCTTTATCTGCTTTGTGTAATGTTGCTGGATAAAGTATATTTGGAATTCAAGCATTATGCTGGTACTTTTGCTATTTTAATTACTCCGGTGATGCATCAGCCCTCTATCTGCATCTCACATAGTTGAGAAACAGAGGAAGGCAGCAACTCAGCAGCTGCATAGGACAACAGAAGAGTGAGACATTTCATGCTGAAAACAGCAAGCCTGGAAATGCAGCAATCCTGGCAACAACACTCTACATAGCTTCACTGCAACAGTAAAAAGACTTTAGAGAGCCTGGTTATTTTAGTGGTAAATACTTGAAATACTCATGTCTGAGACAACATGATGCTGAATATTTCCATTCACACCTGTGATAATTACGCCTGACTGATACAGTAATTATTTGTTATGATGCTGCTAAAACATTACATTTTACTGTGCATATTTAAGCAAGAACATCTTCACTACTTTTCTTATGATTGGCAAAAATACACACTCCTAAGAAAAAAAAATCATTCTCTCTATGCTTCTTCGGTTCAATCAAGTTTCAAACCAGTGCTATGATTCCTCAGATCTTCTGGAGTCAGACACCAGTAAGGAACAGAGGAAAGGATACCGTCCTTAGTTTTTGCTTTACTCCAAACTTTAAGACTACCTTTTCCGTGCCATTCATAATTTTTAATCTCAGATACAGATATGTGGATATTTCTTTAATATCTTCTTTTTTATAGGTCATATTCACACTGCATTTAAACATTTTCTCTAAAATATACTCAATGAGAGCTTATTACTGGACAGTTATTCAGATATTTAGGGATTAACATGTCATGACACACGATCAGGCTGGCAAAGACTGGCAATGTACTGGGAGAGGTGAATTGTAGCTAGGTAGGACAAACTGCTCCTTTTCAACAGAAATACAAGCTAGATGAACATAGGATCACAGAATCATAGAATAGTTAGGGTTAGAAAGGACCTTGAGATCATCTAGTTCCAATCCCTCTGCCATAAGCAGGGACACACCAAACTAAATCATGCCACCCAAGGCTCTGTCCAACCTGGCCTTGAATACTGCCAAGGATGGAGCACTCACAACATCCCTGGGCAACCCATTCCAGTGCCTCACCACCCTAACAGGAAAGAATTTTTTCCTTATATCCAATCTAAACCTCTCCTGTTTCAGTTTGAACCTGTTACCCCTTGTCCTGTCACTACAGTCCCTAATGAAGAGTCCCTCCCCAGCATCCCTATAGGCCCCCTTCAGGTACTGGAAGGCTGCTATGAGGTTACCACACAGCCTTCTCTTCTCCAGGCTAAATAGTCCCAACTTTCTCAACCCAAAGCATGTAATATGTCCAAGAAATTCAGTTACCCAAAAGTGATTTTTCTTTTGTTTTACAGTGTCACATCTCATTTTATGACTTTGCAGAATTCAGATGACAACATTTCTTATAGTTTCACACTAGAAAAACTGTTAAATATTACTAGAAAGAAAAGTCAAGTCAAGAGAAAACCCTGTTGCCAGCAGCATAAGTTTTGATTCACAGAGAGGTCTCTCTGATTGGCGGGGCCAGACACTGTTCCTGGAGTTTCTGGTTCACTCCTTGACAGGAAAGCTTTGGACTTAGCTCTAAGCTTTCAGATAACGAGACAGCCATTCAAAATGAAGCAGTCGCCAGAACAATGCTAATTATACCCTCCCTGCCCCTTCCCTTAATTTAATATCTTTTAAAGATTATAAAGTTTAGGACAATAAAGACTGTAAGGACTGAACTTTCCCTCATAGTCAGGCAAACTTTGAGACAGGAGGCTTGTCTGAAGAAAGCACCAGGGCAGCAGGAAGAACTACTGGAATAGGCTGCCCAAGGAAGTTGTGAGTGCTCCATCCTTGGCAGTGTTCAAGGCCAGGTTGGAAGAAGCCTTGGGTGGCATGGTTTAGTGTGAGGTGTCCCTGATTATGGCAGGGGGGATGGAACTGATGATCTTAAGGTCCTTTCCAACCCTAACTATTCTATGATTCTATGAATGGAAACTGAAAGAATACCCGATTTACTTCTCATGTTCATATTCTTACGGAGACACACAAATAGATCTCACTTTTTGTAGCTTTTAAGGGCTACTTAGTCTTTCAAACTGAATTTAAAGGCATGCTTAAATTATAGAAAAAAGGCTTTTGTTCTCATAAGACAGCAATCAGAAACAGACTCACCAAATGTGGCTGGTTTGAGTCTAGGCAATTTTACTTTCAATACAAAAGAATCCTCCTTATGCAAAGTCTTTGATTAATTATTTTGCATCAGGAAGAATGAATCTTTTTTTAATTGTAGGAAAAAAATTTCTTTATTGATTGAAATGTCATTTAAAGTAAGACATATGGAACCAAAATCTTTTCTGTTCTTTCCAAATTAAGCATACAAAGCTAAAATTTCAGCTGCACATAAAATGCCATGTATTGCATGAAATGAATTTCCAATAATAGTAACTACTTTATATTGGTACAAACAAACTTTGTCTTAATTAGATTGACCTTTAAAAAGCTTCTCAGGCATTTGAGGATTGTAAATACTTTGAGTATGCATGATTCATTCACATTTCTGATTGTCCAGACAACTCTAAAAGCTTTGAAGCACAGAGCTGGGGCCAATTCCACCCATCCTACAACTCACCTGGGTCAGTCCAGCCAGGCTTGGATGAATTTCATCCCTTCTGACTGCACAGACTTCGAGTGATTTCAACCTTGCCCCCACATCCACATGGATGCAAAATACACTAGGAGCTGCAGTTACTTGTAAGATGAGCAAATGCTTCAAGGGATTGAAGATGAATTGACTTTGCCATACTCAAGAGGTACAGTTCGATTAATCGCCCGCAGATAATGAACTTTCTTCAGATTGGTGCTTTTAAGCATGAGCATAATGACTAGAGAATATAGACATACATACACACATGTTTCTTCCCACGGATATAGTCCATATAGATTATCCCTCAGTTTATGTGTGTTAACTTCTGAAACATCCCACATCCACATGAGTAACTTGCAGATTCCATCTCAGAGCAATTTTCTCTTATTGATGCTGAGCTTATCTTTGCTAGATTGAGGAAGTGAATTGGATATAAGGGAATTTATTTCACCAGTTTATGATGCTGTTTCACAGTGTGTGGACCTCACACATCAGAGGATAAGAGAGCTCATGTTTCAATGCTCAGACTTGTCATCACCCTCTTTCCACCTCTTCCTCTGATTGACCACTGCTCAGACCTTGCAACCAGCATAATAGAAAATAACAGATGATCTTACTCAGCAAGTGAGGGCTGTAGAATTTAGAATAAACTCAACAAATTTAGTAACAATCCCCAGACTTTACCTGAAATGGAGAACAGAGATGGATGTATATTTTACCAAGGTCTAGAAAAACTAGAGTCTGATCCTTAAAATTATTGCTTGCATACATAACTACACCAACTACAACTCTGCTCAGACTGCCTGCTCTGTGTAGGTATGTGCAACCTTCCCTTCAAAGGCTGTTGGCATCCTAAGGATTCATCCCTGCCAGCAGAGCAAGCATCAGCTGTTGCAACTTGCTTTTACCTGCATCAACAGCAAGCCACCACCTCACCACCACACACACATACCTGATTGTTCACTTGAAACTGTCAATTTAAAACATTTCACTTATGAACTTTAGCTCTAACTAGACTAAAAAGACTGTGAGTGTTCCTGGCAATAAGGGAAGATTAAGGCCGGGAAGGACAAGAAAGTATCATAAAAATAACAGTGTATAATTGGGTACCCTGCCATAGCCAGTGAAGAGAAATGAACAGGTCAAGCAATCGAGAACCAGGAGAAATGACCTTAAAAAGCTCTGCCTGGGGACAGACTGCCGATGGTCTCATCAGCATTCAGCTCCACTGCCACAGTCTGGAGGAGGAAACATAATGCAGCAAATGGAAAGGCGGGAGATAGAAGAGGAGTGGGGAGAAAAACATCTTTCTTAATTCGGCCAGGGAGGAGATGGAAACCAGCTGTCTGCAGGCTCTTTTGTTCTTTATATGAGTCCTCTGGCCTGTGACCCACCCACTAATATATTTTCAGTGTCACATATAATCTTTAATAAGAAAGATTAGTGACTTACAAAGACAACAGTTGGTAGAAAGGTGCTGCCAGATCTTTAACTGCATACACCTATTGTTTCATGCAAAGCAAGAGGGGCTTTGGGAAGGATTTCCAACAACGCTCTGCAGATTGCGGTGCTCAGTGATTTTCAGCAAGAGCCAGACACCAATATACCTTTTATGTCTTCGAAAATCTCCTTTTACTTGTAAGCTGCTCAAGACAGATTGTTGTTTTTTAGGTGTTTATATAGCTCCTTCAGCATCTGGGGGTTACAGCAACATAAAGTGATATTAAGAATTGGTTATTTTCTGTCATCTAGCTCTTCCATCAGCTTTTACAGCTTTTTATAATGAAAAAATGATTTTTTTGGGGAAAAAGGACAATTTTGTAAATGAGTACATGTACACAATTTTCATATGTGCTTGCAGATTGTCAGCAAGAAACTGAAAAGCTCCAGATTTTTTTTGTTTTCTTCAGGAATCCATATTTGAACCATGATGCTTTTGCCTAAGTATTTTCAATGAGGAGTTATCTTTCTCAATTTTAGTTCTAAGCCTTTCCAACAACAGAGAAAATAAATTGCTGGCTTAACAAAGCAAGAAAATCCCACCTAGCTAGCAGTCCCTGCATACAGGGAGGATGGATGCTCTGAGATTGTGGATTGTACAGGAGCAGCTTCTTCAACATGAACCAAAGTCCTGGTGATACCCATTCCACCTACATGGCAGCATACATTACCTAGGAGAGATTCAGGTGCAATTACACATTCCAAAGTAGCATCTGCCCAGCAGCCACAGAGATTCCATTTCCAATTTCCCTTACTTCACTGCAATGAGTTCACCATTAGGCAATGATCTTAATCTGACTAAAGATACAAGATAAGAACTTCCTCATAACTTCGATCTCTGCACAAGGGGTGAATAGTGATGGAAACACTGGCAGCAGTGCTTGATTTCAAACCCATTTAACTTTCTCATGCTCTGGCATGAGTTTTGATTCAAAACTTCAGATAACAAACAGTGCAGACTTCCTGCACACACACAGTTATTCATACATAAAGATTTATTCCCCACACTGTTGCTTCAATGACATAAAAATATATTCATTTTCAGTAGGGATAAGAACTCCTTTAAGAAAATCCCATCCCCAGATGAAATAAATATGCAAGAAGACAATCAAATATTCTCACCAGGCAGGCTCCCTTCTACTCTGCTCAGGTCAAACATGAAGATAAACCATAGGAGGTAAATCCATATCTGCTTTGCCATATGTCAGCCTATTATACTTATCCTCAGACTAGTTATCTCTTTCAAATGTTGTTAAAAATAAATACATTGAAAAACACCTTAAGATCACAACATCTGTGGAGCTTCTGACCTATGGTATTTAGGTCTACAAAGGATTTACACCAATATGCTATAAAAGAGCAGGTACATGCTCCATCCATAGATATACACAACTTGGTCCTGCAAGGTGATGACAGCCCTCAGGTCTCATCAGCCTTAAAGCGATGAAGATATTCAGCAACGCATAAGATCTGCCCTGCACTAAATAGAAAGTTACATGTTTAGCTCCAGATGCTGCACAAGTCTCTCCTACACAACATCTAACTTCTCACTGCAACTAACAAAAATGTGAGACACATTACCACTGTAGTCTTTTCATATTGATAAACAATTAGCTGAAGCATTCACAGTGCACTATTATTGCATTTATATTTTCACAAGGTTTTTAAACAAGTCTATGGGCTGAAGCTTGTGCAAAACCTAAAATTAAAATCAGCTGGGCTATTTCTCCTATGGAAAGTTGCATGAAATCGATGCTGGACTTGCTGATATTAAATCATCTTGGATTCACCTATCTCTGCTCTATGTGACGTATCTGCCATGGTAGGCACTTCATTTCACAGGTCCCTTACTTTGCAGGCCAGGAGCCTGGCATTTTCACTGAAAGGTCACCAAACCTCATCCTGACTTTTTTTTCCTTCCCCTCCCCCCCCCACAGCTCACTGTTTTTCTGGAAGTTTGGCTGAGATTTATGAGGAATGAGATGTGAGGGGCTTTAGAAATGTGAGGAAATCCATGTGAGCATTCTTATGTAAGTTGATTATTCGGTACTCACTTTCACATAGAGATTACTTCAGAAGGGACTAACAATCACATTAACAAATAGCTCTGGTACTTCTAAAATATACACTAGCACCCCGAGTTTTTAACAAGTCTTATTTTGCAAATGGAAAACAATAAATACCAAGAAATATTGGTTTTGGTGAAAGAATCACTATATACTTCAACTACTTAATTCATTTCCTGTTAGGGTGGTGAGGCACTGCAATGGGTTGCCCAGGGAGATTGTGAGTGCTTCATCCCTGGCGGTATTCAAGGCCAGGTTGGACAAAGCCTTTGGTGGCATGGTTTAGTGTGTGTTATCCCTGCTTATGGTAGGGGGGTTGGAACTGGATGATTTTAAGGGTCTTTCCAACCCTAACTATTCTATGATTTTAGATATTATCAACTCCAACTAATATGCATGATGCTGATGGAGAGGCCACCAACTTGAGTTGGTGTAAATCACTCATCCTACAACTTCACAGTGCCCTAAAAGCAGAGTTTGCAATTAGAACCTACGCTCAGCTCATTCTACTGAGGAAAACCCTGAACACTGACAGAAAACCTGCCAGCATCAGAGCAACACAATGAAGAGCGGAGGTGCTGGTAAGCTTACAGTTCATTTTAAGCATGCCAACCCCTGTTCTGCATTACTGACAATGCCTCATGTAGATGATAAAACCATTGACAGCAAGACACAGATCTTATGTTTATGGCAGAGATTTGTTCTCTGGATTTCCAGGGATACCCACAGGACTCAGCCAAATGGCACAAGCTGAAGCCAATCTCCTTCAGCTACTGCTCCCCACTGCACTGCCATCCACACACATCAGTAGCTGCTGTCTGGGTGTTACACCAACAGATTTGGGAAATGACTGGCTAACAGAAACAACAAGATAAAGAGTTACATTCCCAAGGGGATTTGGTTATCTGCAGGGGAATTTAGGTGAAATGAATCAGTTTAAAAACCAGCACAATGCTGAAAATAGCTACAAGACCATTCAGGGATTGTTTTCTATAAACTATAAAAAACATCACAGAACAGGTGTGGAATTTGGGTCTAGCTCCCTAAAGTTACTATGCTTTCAGTTCACCTGTTATGAAAATGAATGGTTCTTTATAAAGCATTTGCACCTGCCATCTCCAATCAAGGACCGTGTTGTCTTTATGTTGTAGGCTGCTAGATACACTTGTACCAAATCACATGAGACTTTACCTCTGTTTAGTAAAGTACAAGAGGCACACTGTTGACAACAATCTCCTTGGGCTAACATGGAATAAAAAAGACTGTTCCTACGCTCAAGTTCATACAGCCTAATTTAACATAGGTCTAGGCATACTTCTGCAACAGACCTATTACAAAGCATGATGTTCATTAATTTTTTAAGTACGAGGAAAATATTGCAATCTTTGTGCAATTTGTTACATCTCCTTAAATCTTTTTGTTTGTTTGTTTAAATCAATTCTCTAATGTTAGATTTAAGAGATACAAACAAAATTAGAAAGAAAGCATGTCATACAGATGCCCTCAGTTCCCCACTGCAGGTGTGGTTTTCATCTACCCCACGGAAACTTGGCTAGAGGAGCTGTGCTCTTTTTCATCTACTGGAAAAGAGTTGCACTAAAAGTCTTTTTGCTTCTCTTGCAGCTTGTACAAAGCATCATCTTGAGTATCGGCTTTGGCCTATACATTAGAGATGTGTACATCTCAATTACTTGCTTGCTCCAGAGACTTCTCCAAAGAGAATGTAAAGGCTGGCTGAACATTACCTCTCCAAGGGCCACGTAACTCATTCAAGCAATACACAGGGGCTTTACAACATGAGATGAATCCATAAGCCATCAGCTACGCAAGAAGCACAGAGTGATGAACTTCATTAGATACATAGCCTGCTGGATTATTACTGCTCCAATAAATAATAATTCCTGCATATATTACTCACTTTAAAAAACCTAGATAAAGAGAACTGTCCAAGGTGACCTTTATTCTCCTCATCTCACTGGTCCTGAGGATAGTCCTGTGATCAGCTTCTCATACTCCAGCTCTTTAACTCTTTGCTCTTCCACCCTCCTGCTGTCAGAAGTAATTACATAGCAATTTTTCCTCTAACAGGCTCTCCCCAAGGCTTCTATCACCACAACTACAGGGACCTGCTGCTGAACGAATCCAGCTGGAAACAATCCAGCTAGTTTATTCACATCCTTCTCCTAGCCACTCCATAGTCCCAGTCCGGCAAGCACTTACACACATGATTTTTTTAGAGCACGTAGCAAGTACTCTTGAGTCACATGGGACTACTCAGATGCTTACTTGTGTTTTACAGTAAGATGTGGGAGGGCAAAACTATTCTAAGTTACTCATAACAAGGCAGTTGCTTTCTGTTGAGCAACATGACTACAACCCTGGAATTTGAGCTGTTTCTTCTTTTCTATACTGTACCCACTAGAATATTTTTACAAGGCATGAATACAAGAAATATGCATTATGCTTTTAATGTTCTGGGAAATGACAGAACGGTTTGTGTTAAAGGGGCATTTTAGCATCCCTTTCCACCCCCTTGCCATAGGCAAGAACACCTTCCACCAAACCAGGTTACCCAAAATCCTGTCCAACCTGACCTTGAACCCTGTCAGGGATGTGGCAGCCACAGCTTCTCTGGGCTGTGCCAGTGCCTCAGCACCCTCATAGTGAAGAATTTCTTCCCTATTTCTAATCTAAATTTGTGAGTTTAAAGCCATTCCCCTTTATCCTATCACTACATACCCTTGTAAAATATTTGCATCTGTAGAGGTGGCGGGCTAAGTAGATATTTCTAAGGCTTCTCCATTTGCTCCTGAAGACCCCAGAACACCCTATCACTTTTATGGAAGAGCCCTAAGCTCAAATGGTTGGAGAAGCAGAACAGTTCTCTAAATTTAAAAAATTATCACGTTGTCAAGCATGAAAAAAACAACTGCTTTAGTTCAAATACAGAAACAATATGGTCGGAAAGGTTTCTTATTACTAAGTTCTGCTTCAGTTGTACCAAAAATATTAATTCAGACTGGATTTTCAGCCAGTGCAAACAAGCAGGGGAAAGAAAAACTTAAACCACAAATAAGGCCAGATATAACTCTTCACTGCCATGAATTGAAGTCCACAGATAAGACTCGTACAAGCTAAATGTATAACAAGATTATTCAAAACATGTCACATCTACATAGTAGGTTTTGTCCATAAGCTTTCTAGGGAGCTTTATAAGCAGTATATGACGTGTAAAACATGCATGATTTTTAACTTTGGACCAGACTAAAAAAAATATTCATAGTAAGTTCATTAGCATCCTCTTATCCCCACCAATACATAGTAGACACTTGATTTCATAGGTGGAACAGTAAAACTATCACCAGTGACCTTCCTAAATTCAGACAGAAGAGACTACATTTCATTAGTACGCCTATTAAGACATTAGAGCTTTGCTTGCTGTAAATTACTGGTTATTACCAAATTAAATGGTACAGAACAGATTGCTTCTGTGTGCAGCACCAGACTTAACTCCACTGCTCAACCTCACTCTCCTGCTTGTCAGGATGGGCTGCAATGAATTGATCACACAGTGCTGGAAATAATTAATATGTTGTAGTGTTACTGAGCTTGAAATATCAAAGACAGAAGTAAGTGCGAGTATCTTTGCTGCTCCAAATGATGATGATCACTGGAATATGCTACTGCACTTTGACATGCTGAGCAAACAGCACACAGATGATGTCGTTTATTATTGCTAATTGTTCTGGTCATCTTCCTATCGGAGAAGCTTGAACAGCTCTGGAAGAACAAAACTGTGAGGTCAGGGGCATTGCTGCTTGCTGCTCAGCACACTGTAACTCATGGAAGTTAGAAACCGGAAGACCAGCAGACCAGGAAGCCATGATGAACCCTAGTCATGAAGCCATAAAAATCAAAAACAAGCCAGGGGTTTTGGACCTAGAAAGGAAATACCTCACCATGGATTGGCAAAGGCAACCTACAAACTGCCAAGGTGGCTTGGTGAAAGTTGAGAGCTACAAGAGAACACCAAGTTAGGGGGACGATACAGTTAGACTCTTATCTTACTCAGTACTTTCTTTGGGCTCTGGACCTTCCAGTTTCATTTATGGAAATCGCCTCAAAATAACACATTAACACAATTTGTCTACATGATACTCCCAAACACACTGCATGGCTTTTCAGGTTTGTTAACTCTCTATACATGGGTCATGACATGGGTCATCAGGATCAGGTGAAAACCATCTCATCTTGTTAAGGATTCCCTGGATTTCCTATTCATCAAATTAAAAAAAAAAAATGGAAAAAAAGAAAAACTACCACCAATCCCACCACAGCCCTGGTAAGTCAAACCTCCCTTTTCACACAGCAGATTTCAGAGGGGAGCCATAGATGTTCGAATATTCTTAATGAGCATTATTTCCTTCATTGACTTTTCCTTTCAGATACATCTTTTATCCAGTCTTGGTCCTTTATCATAGAATAAAGATTAATTTTGAATTTCTGCTGATTGTATGATCTTGGACTTCATGAACAAAAACCTCTTTTATGGGAGACATTAATATTCACAGTGACAGCGTTGAACTTCCACTTTCAGAAAGGTTTAATAATTTTCTAAAACCTCTTGATTTTGTCACAATGAGCTGTATTCAGGCTACCTTTTCTATTTGTCTTGGGCTATGTCATTTACCTTGAGCCTTGTCTGGGTGTTAAGCACTAGTGAAGTCCCTTATTCATTATGTTACTAATTGCAATTTCCTTTCCTATTATTTATAACAGATAATTTCTGTGTAGAGCAGAAACTTGGAAAAGAAGGGGCATGCAAGTACCTTTCCTTTTCAGGGATGGTGCATGCCATCTCATGCCTTTCATACTAAAATGAACTTTGGAAGCAAAAAAAGTGAATTAGGAGCCTGTCATTCCAAGCTTTTCCCACTTTGGGATTACACCCACTCCAGAGGCAGACAGTTATTCCTCTGTAAATGGGGAACCAGTGATAGGGGAAAAAAACTCAGCTCTGAGTGTAAATCAAGTAGTTGCCTTTGAAATATGGTTCCTTTGCCAGAACAGAAGCTTTTTCCCCCCTAGGAACCTGGGGGCAGGTCACCCCACTTCTAGAAAGGGCTCCTCAAAGCAGGAGCTCAAGGTTAAAGAAAAATCAGTAAGGAGTTTTAGATTAAAATGTCCCGTTTAGCAGGTCATAAGTTTTTGAAGGAAGAGAAAAAGCAGATGGGAATAAATATTATTGAGTTCATCTGGTGAATTCAGAACAGATATTTTTGTTTTTCTTGAGCTGAAATACTCTATTGGATTACTTTTGATTAGAGGAAAAATAATTTGGGCTGTGAGGAAAAAAACCTTGCACTTACCTGTAGTGTCCTTATTTAGTAAAGTTAGATGAAAAATACGTATTTATTTGGCTGGCCTGCACCTTCACTGCATGATACAGAACTGGGATGAGGATCTCCTGCCTTGAGATAAAGTTACAGTGCATCCAGCCAGGAGAAACAGTATGAGCTGCAGCAGGATGAGAGCACAGATCACCTGGATGCTGTGCATCATCCAGCAGCAATTGCCCAACTGACCCAAAAGGGTCATCTGGATGATGATACAAAGCTCCACAGACTACACCCACTTTTTTTCCAAGCCATCTTTTTTTCTGGGTGTTTATGACATGCAATGAGTAGCAACAAAATTAAGCTCAGCTCCTCTCTAGATGACACACCACACTCTGAAACATCAAGTCTCTGATGATTCCACACTGATAAAAATGCTTTGAACACAGACTAAATATTTTGTTCCTTAAAATATTTAACAATCCCCTCATTTACTATTCTGTACTGATAAAGAGATTTCAGAGAACCACACAGTAAATTTCTGTAACAAAGATGTTCGCACTGGGCACAGCTAACTTTCAGCAGCACTGCTCTGGTGGCTTTGATCTCCTTTTCTTTTTCATTGCCATTAGCAATACAGGCTCTCTCCCCCCCTTCCCCTCCCATTTTTGCCCTGGTTGAGTATTGATGAGGTTAAAAGGATTATTCATTAGCTTCATCCTACCACCTTCTGATCCTTGGCTTTCAGGGCTTTGAATACATTGTACACATACCTTGGGCTTAGTTAATACAAACACTGATAATCTTCTACTTCCTCAAGGCTTGTTTCCATCTTATTTGAAGACAGCTGTAATTAATAATCTCCTTTTAAGGTCTAATTTCTTTTTAGTCAAAGTCAACTTTCATCTCATTACTTATCTTCCTTTTATTTCAAAGGAAACCCTAAAATTAGAAAGTGAGCAATGACATCTGTAGAAAATAATGACATCTATGAAAAATATTTAATTACATTTTTTTAGAGAAGTTTTACTCTGACTTACAAATAGCTATAGCTCTATTCTGATATTAATGCTCAGCAGACCCTTCATTCCTCCCCCACAATTTCTCTGTGCTTGCTAACAAGAAAGCCCCTATATCCGAGTATTAAAAGACTTTTTTCATACCTTTTTGCAATTTTATTTCACTTGGATTTTTTTCTACCACTTTCTCATATGCTGTTGCAGATCAATGACAACTGTTTCAGCCTGCAATACCTGCAGTATTGGAACAGGAACTTTTTGGTTGAATCTATGTTTGGAAGACAGTATCAGGTGGCAATTAATTTTCTATATATTCAATAAAAGCCCCAATAAAATATAATTCCTCACGTCCACATCTAAATGAGATGTATTAAAAAAAAAAGGCATTTTAGTGCATTTGCACTCTTTAAACAAAGATCTTTCACATGGCAATTCAACTCAATTTATGGCCAAAGGGCATCCCCTTCTGGGAACAGAAAAACTTCCCTATTCCTACTTTTTCATCTAGTTAAATTCTCTAGACGTGCAGTTGAGATTTGCTAGCTGGTTTTCTCCCTCATGTTCTCTTTAATGTCTCAACATTATCCAGGTCCACTGTGGTGAAATAGGAAAATACCACATTTGCTCTCTTTCATATAGAGCAAATAATAAACCACAGATTATGTGCAGATTAACTACATCATATAAATATTATATATTTGTAAATCATAGAGATAATTCAATAATTTTAACATAAGGAATAGACTGACTTTAAGAGAGAGACTTACTGTGCAGACTCTCATTGTGTACTCTGCCTAAACACCATTTTCCATCCCAAAAATTAATCCTTAGGAGCAAAGGTATGAAATAACAGTGTTAAAAGTAGTAAGAAAACCATGTGATCCACATAGAGAGCAAGATGATATGATAAACTAAAAATACAATATTCTATATTATTAAAGTCCTGGACTGAATTTCAAATCTCCCTTTCTCCTGTTCCACCATCTTAGTGAAGCTGAATGATATTTCACAAGGAAGAGAGGCAGCAATCAGTTACATGTGTAATTTCTTACATTTCAGTCTTCTGTAAGATTAAATGTGTCATATCAAAAATTGCCACTGACCTGCAGCTGACTGGTTATCTGCTATGAAGGTGGTGTTTTAATTACCAAAGTTAATTACCATCTCCATGGAATGCAATTTCCTAACTTCATGCCATTGTAAAATAGGAAATGGAAAGTACAGGCGGTGCAGAATCCACAGAAGGTCTACACAAAGGCTTCTGTATGACTAATTAGTCTGAAATTTAATCAGTTAAATTTCTGTTTCATGTTCCTTTGATAAGATTATCTTAATTACATTTTACAGCATCTAAGTAGGAGGAATAAAGGAAAAAACAATCTGCTGAAGGGGAAAACTAATGCATAAGTCTAAAGGGAGAAAAAAAAATTACAGGAGGGGGAATACACATCTGTGGATCAGGTTACATAAGCTCAAATCTCACACTTCCAGCACTTCTTGTTTCCAAATAGTCATGAATATACTGAACTGTTCAGAAACTTTAACTTAGACATGATCAACTTCCACAATATATTTTTTAAGTCTTCATCATCTTTAAAAGACTTCGTGTAAACTGATTATATATAAATATGGCAAAATAAACACAAAGAGCTCCAACACTGCCCTTGTGATGAACTAATATTGTTCTCACATTTTGTATGGTGGCTGTACAGTCTCTACCATAAAAAGAAAAAAAAAATACAAAATTTAAGACACAAGGATTTAAGATGGAGAGATTTTGTCTGTGCTATCAAACTTCTCACAGGGACTAAATATCTCACTACTGGAGAACCCAGGGGTACATTCATTTTTACCCTGTCTCAGTCTAAAACAAGAGTCACGCTAAGGATGCCTATGTTGCCAAAAGCCAAAGTCAAACCCAGTCTAATCTCAGGAAATTTATTTTTGGATTTAAATAATAATAATAATAATAAAATTGTTCATATATTCAAAGTGCCACATCAATTCACATACTTCCAAAAACCAAGCAGCAAGGTCAGGGCAGTGCCATGAACCAGGGGTGCCGGAAGCCGCCGCGGAGGCTACAGTCTGGGTTTCCGAGGCTGCGTGCAAGGTGAGACCAAGCCCATCCCTATGAACTGCTGTGCCAGGAATAACTCAATCACGCTGCCCCATGGGGAGCAGCAAGGACACGGATTT
Organism: Agapornis roseicollis; assembly: GCA_002631895.1. Taxonomy (NCBI): domain Eukaryota; kingdom Metazoa; phylum Chordata; class Aves; order Psittaciformes; family Psittacidae; genus Agapornis; species Agapornis roseicollis. Next base: position 78,888 of record NDXB01002573.1, read on the forward strand.
ATTTTCACCTATCACTGCTAATATCTCTTCTCTCCATCATTTCCCTGCTCAGTACCAAGGTGACAGATTTGGACTCCTCTGTCTTCATAATGCTCCTCAGAAAAAGGACAAACTCTCCAAGCACTCCTTACCCGATTCTCATGACATTCAGCTCGAAAGCAAGCCTGTGCGGCTCAAGGAGCAGAGCTTAACTTACACCTGGCCCTGGAAAGTCTCTGAGCAGGGAAACAGTCCAGGAAGTCCAGGAAAATATCTATTTACGTGAAACAAAAAATCCAAATCTACACTGAGAACAGTTTTGAGCTCACAGTCTTAAGCAAATTGTATTGAGAGCGTGTGTGTACAGACCCCACTGGATCAAGACTAGAGCTCTGCCCTGGCAGACCATCATAGTCTTCCTGCAGTAAAAGCCCTTGGATGGTATTCTGGGGGGAACCAACAAACATGATCCCATTTCAGTATTATTTTAGAAGAGACTTAGGATCGTTTTTTCAAACTCAATGAAACAAACTGCAGAGCTGCTATTCAGACATGGACTAAGCCAGCCACCAGTTCACTGTGCTTGTAGAAGACCTCTGCAGATTAAATTCCCCTCTCCTGAGAAACCCAACTGCTCTAGAAGCTTTGGATTTTAAAAACATGTTTTTTTCTCTATTCAGATATGAACTCTTGTGTTGGAGCCAAATCAAGTTACTTATTGCTATGGAAAAGCTGTTATTTTTAATTTGATAGAAGAGGTTTAGTGTTTCCGAATGTAAGTTTTTGATAAACGTGATTTCCCTGAAATTAAACCAGAGTAAAATTAATGTCTGCACTTATTTTGTTTCAATTATGTCAACATTTCATTTGCATAAAATATTGTTTTCATTCCTCTTTAGTGCAATGCATAATAAAGCTTTGTGGTTTTAATTTTTCTAGATGAAAAAATATGAAAGTTCTGCAGCAGTGAGGAGAATCTGAAGTAATTTCAGACAGAAGCCTGATTTTTTCAGTTAACTCACGTTATTTTAAGTGTACCTTTTTAGGTAAATAGTCACTTGAAGTCTGTCTATTCAATATTGCTGAAGGTTTCATCCTATTGCTGTTTCTATTCTGGAGTAGAAATAATCCGTAACACTATTAGCAGTAAGATATGTTTCCATTAAAAAAAACAAATAGACAAAAATAAAACCCCAAAGACACCTTATCAAATCTGCTGAACTCAAAGGGCTGTTTTCACATCCGTTCATAGGTAATGAGCAAGTCCTCCCTTTCTGAAATTAAATGAAGACCCTGAATTAACTGAGGTTTAATTGAACTGCAGATGTGTCCACAAGTGCAAACTAGAAATGACAAGAAATACTTTGCAATCCCAAACTCTTGCTCCTTCAGTCTAGGACTGTTAAGATAGACAGTTAAGATAGAAGATCTTTAATACAAGAAGTTAATAGATAGAAGTTAAGATAGAAGATCTTTAATATGTGAAGTTATTGTATTTATTAAATAAATAAATAGAGTCCTGGACATTTTTAAACTTCTTCATCCACGTGGGATTTCTGGTTCCTGTGATAATTAACTAAGAGAGATGAACTTAAATGGAAGACACCTTTCTCATTGCTGTCCACATGCAATTTGTGAATAGGGTAAAATTGCTACAGCTATATGCTTCAAATTGGCAATCCCACTGTTTTCTGGCACTGCTCTCAGCTATTTTGATTCTCCAGACACGTAAAGGACAGGAGTTATGCATTAATTATCATCCGATATTCTTAATCAACATCAACTATAGAATTTTCAGTCAAGCTCTTGATCACAAACTTAATCATGCCTAGCGCAAACTGATTCACCCTGTTAAGTAGGATTCATTAAAAAGGCTCTGCTATCACATCATCAGACACTTTTTGAATATGATACTTTTTTAGTGACAAACAACATTCAGTTGAAGCAATCACTACAGGGACAAAGACTGCATTTAATTAAATAGGATGGACATTTGGTTTTGCATGAGCTGAACAGCTGTACAAGAACAAAATCTAATGGTCCAGCTCTATCGTATATGTATTATGAGCTATTTCTGAGGATCCTGGTGATACCTACAGGTCTAGCAAAGAGCAGAAACCTGAAATAGTAATGGGGGGGGGGGAGGGGGGGGCGGGAAGTATGTTTTTTTGCAATTGTAAAAGGTAACAAGTCGTTCTCAGGGTAAGCAGTAATTGGAAAAGTAATTACGGCTTCCTTATAGTGTTTATGCACATCTCACTCCAGCTAACATAAACACTAAACTTCATCTGTAACACTTCTCATTTAGCTGCACAACAGCTTCCAGTAACAGTGAGGGTGGCTGGCATCTCCCGGGGCAGCCATCCACAGCCTACAAAGCTGTGATAATGTTTTCCACTGCTGGAAGAATCACTGGTGACTATTAGTCACATTGCTGCTGAACACCCTGGATCAAAATACGAGGCTACTCATCACCCAGGACCAGTGGAATGTGCACAATCTGGAATAATTTGCCATGAAATAAATTTGTCCCAATCCTCTCCACCTCCCAAGTTTTATGCAGGCACAGGAAAAAGGACAGGACTTTTAATCTCTTGGCATCTGACAGTATGATTTCAGTATTACTAACGTAGGGTCAATCAAAATGCACAGCTAGATAGTCAAAATACACATTGGAAGCAGAAAAAAAATCAGGCATTCTATCAAAAGTGATAGAATAAGTGAGATAAGTGAGTAGATAAGTCTTCTTGATGGACAGTTTGGAAATCCAGGTTGACTGCTCTGTAAATTGAGTCTATAAAACAGCACTAGAATAAAGTATCTATTATGGCAAATAAATATTTAATAAAACTTTGAATTGTTTTTTTTCTACATCTCAGGAAAAGACAAAGGAACCTGAAAAAAAAGAATTAAATCCACATACGTTGACAACTGAAATTTCCGTTCATCCAAAACATGATATGCTCTAAATACAAGTGAATTCTTCGGACAATTACGAATGACTGGTTACTATCTGAGAAACAATCCCTTTAACATTCATTAAAAGATTTATGTCACTTAGAAGTTGTAGAACAAACGGAATATGCAGTCTTTGAAAATTAAATGCAAGCTTGTACCTGATTTATTGCAGAGATGTTGTAATCAATAATAGAATTGAAGCTTAAAAGCACAAGGTCTCATCTGACAGTACAGCATCTTCTTCATCTGCCCTCCTTGCAGCAGCTAACTTCTTATCCAAGGCATCTTTGGTAATAGGAACCACTCTCTGCCAAAGAAGTGACACCTTTTCCTACCTTTTCTTGCTTTTTCACATCAAGTACCGAGGCAGATTTAATAGTGCTCTTTCACCCTGTGTTGTATGTGCACAGAATCTAATCTCACTTTCCAAGATACCTTTAATCAAAACAAAAATAGGCTACAGCTGGCACTCAGGAAGCTCTATCTCCAAAGATCATCAATTGGTTACCATGGTTAATTAACTAATGCATAACCTTCCTTTATCAACGACAAAGCCTGGTGACTTTGATCTTCAAGGTCCCAATCAGATGGATATACACTATTTTTATCATTAAGGCTTCCCACTTGATAGGGCCTCACAGGATCTTTCTTGGTATTAGGCCATTTGATTTGCCTGGTTGTGCTTTACTTCCACACCTTCCAGCACCAGCACAGGAGTTTCCTTTCAAACACTGCACGGATACGTTTGCCTGCTACATCCTGTAAGCCTATTTTCCATCTCATGCTCTCTACTGTAACTCCATGCAGTACAATAATGTTATCTGGGGCACAGGGTCTTCAAGCAGCAAGTCCCTGTCCCTGTGGGAAGGTCCCCAAAGGAAGTAGATGACGTTTTCCTATCAGATAACTAGGCAGGTTACATGTACAACATTTTCCACTTGTGGGCTGACCTTCAACAAAGACTCAAGGGCCAGTTTTGTATCTCAGATCAACGACTCTGCAGGTACCATGCTGCATTAACAAAAAGGTCTGATTAACCAAAAAAGTGTTTCATAGAAGAGTTAACCTCTGCTTCCTGGATTACGTGACAAAAGCCACAGCTACCTTTCTGTCTAAAGATCTGGACATCAAACCTCATGTTAAAAGAAAAAAGGAAGATGACATTTAAAATATAACACTCAAAGGGAGATTTTGAAACCATGCACAGAATGCTTCTTATGGAATAGGTAAGAAAATTCTTCTTAGATTAATGAGTAAAATTAAATTACTGCTGCACTTTCCTCCTTCAAAAGGAGTTCTTTAACTGATAAGTACTGTGACCGAAATGTCATTATTTTAGGCATTTGTATTGTTTAAATACATCTCATACCTACTGTAGGGTTAACCTCTGCATTGCCTCTACATGTTACGTCTATATATACACAGTGCAGAGAACAGATGTATATGGGAATGTCACACATTGAAACTTTCTGCACTAAAACCTCACTGACAACCCTCCAAACCCAAGCAGTACATTAGCATACCATGTATTAGTCCACAGCATTAGCATATTTATCGTTATTCAAAAGCATTCAGAATATATTGTATCAATACAACAATGCTACTTTCTATACATTTCTAGATACACATGCATACACACTGCATTTTATGCTTAAGAAGGAAGCTTACTTTTACTAATAACTACAGAAATTTCAGAACTTTTCATATCTTTTTCCCAATAAAAAACTTTGAGCTTCCTCCATATTTCCAAAATACACCCATATTTTTACCCTGCTAACCACTGTGTTCTTGTGTTCTGCCAAGCACTATGCATCACTGCTGCTGTGCAATCATGTGGTTGGGTGCTGGTTCTTGCAATGGGCAGAACAGCGGGTTCCTGCATGGCTCAACCAGGAGCATGTTGGCTCCTCTGCTCCGGATGGACACCCACCTCCACCACAACCCCTTAGCAACTCTGAGACTGGACCAAAAATAGGGCAAAGTTTTCTTTCATACAGCTTTCTCAGGTAGCTGGCATCCCGAGTAACGGGGTAACAAAGCATACAATTAAAAACAGCAATAGGAAGCTGGGTTAATTTCTCATTCCCTGTAAATTCAGTTCATACAAAAGCAGAATTTGACCTCATATAATTGAGTGTGCCAGCAAATACAGTGCCTAGAAAGGTATTTCTAAAATAAGAACTATTCTTTTAAGGGTTTTTAAAGTTAAAAGTCAGCGATGTTCAAACTTAACTCATTAATAACAAAACTGAAAACTAAAAGAATTGGCTAGAGTAATTAAGAGACTGCCATTAGTCACAACCTTCTTAGTGACACCTGTATTTTCTTAAAGATACCTGGAAATGCAATTAGTTACTCAAACAGCCAGTAGCACTTACCAGATCCTCAGCAATGCCAGACCTGCCAAGCATTGCATTGTAAGCAGGATAAGACACATCTTCAAGATCTCTTTCTACAATTTTTTTTTACAAAATGTGAACACATGAACCTTTTTCTTCCATAGTTCTTAGAAACCCCTGACTGATGGAATGCCCGTGCAGCAGATTAGAAGCCTAGGACACTGGAAAGCCCTGCAGAGTACAACAGTAGAAGAGATTAGAATAAATTTCTCTCTGCTTAGAAATGCAAGCAGAAGGAGAAGTCATTTAAATACATTCACTTTTCTTCTATACCTACTTTAATATGCTTTGGATTTCAATCTGGGTGCCTGATATCAGCAAACAAATGGTCACTTTATTCCTATCATTACCACAATGAATAAAATCAACCTGAGAAAGTACAAATGCTTTCTCCACTGTAAGTAAACAACAAAGCTTAACAGCCTAGAGAGATATCAGGAGATAATCGCATCCTTGGGACATTTAACAGGCATGATAAGTACTGCTGCCAGAATATGATTATCTTCTGATAACAAGAAACCCTGGAGTTTTCACACTGCTGCAGAAAACTCATTACTGGGATGAAACCCTGTATTTATTGTTCCTGAATATGGAGCTGGCAGCCGAGAGCTATGCACAGCAGTTGCAGCAGAGTGGTTCATTTTACCACACGAGCTCTTGAAATGACTAACCAGACACTGAATTGACCCCCTTGGTTATCCTGAGCTGCAACTGCACAGGACACATAGAATCGAGTTTGCACAGCATTTGATTTCACCCCATGAGTTCCACTGATTGATATGCAGCCACTTCCAGGGAGAATAAAGTTGTATCTGACCATCAAAGAAAAAAAAAATCCACAGTCATTATAAGAGTATAGGATGGCCTTGTGGATAAGAGGGGGAAAAAGAAGAACTCCTCACAAATTCTATCACTGTATTTGCCCCAGATATCTTCAGAAGTGTCATTTCTCTATCCTCTTACAACAAGGATTTAATTAATAAGCCTGTATGAGGAAAGGGTTTCCTCTCCTGCCAATGCAGCCTTAGTTTCAGAAGAAACCCAACTCCTGCCATGCACCCTCTGCTCCAAAAATAAAAGTTTGGTTTGGGACAATCTCCCCCTCCAGGAAACTTTCTGCAAGTGAATGTAGGTCATCTGCTCCAGAACAGCCATTCCTCAGATGCTTTAAACTACATTAACGTAGGCTTTAGTATTGATTAACTTTAAAAATACTTGGAATGGGTGGCATTTCTGTGATGCCTCAGCCCCCATGCTCAGTTATGGGTCCCCAGTACCAGAGGGACAAGGAGATACAGAAGCATAAGGGCCATAAAGACAGATGGGGGTTTGGAGCATTTCACATGAGGAGAGATTGAGCGAGCTGGAGCTGTTCTCTTCAAACTTATTTTTCTGAATGAAAACCAAAATGTATGTTTGTGTGTGAGGGGGGAAAGTAGTTTTGATGAATACGTCTTTTTCAATTAAAAACACTGTCAAAGAATTGCCAAGCACAGACATTTAAGCATAGCTTGAGGAGTTCAGACAGGGCTTCTCTTTCTTGCTACCTGCTACCAAGCTTACCACATGCAGACACAGCCAAAAGGATGACCTAATTCAGTGCCTTCAGTTTCTTGCAAGAATCAGAATCAAATTTAAGGACTTGATAACTTCCACATAGACAGTACTGTTTTGTCCTACCAACTCTATTTCATCCAGCAAAATGTCAAGTGTATATATCTGGACAAGAGGTTTCTGCATCATAATTTTCTCTCATAAGTATGTGAAAGCACTTGGACTCCCACCTCCCTGTGCAGTAAAGGCATGAATTTGCTCGCAGAGAAATGCCTACTCTCCTCTTCTCTTTGAAGATGCTATTCCCTTCCTAGAGTCTACTGAATTACTATGACTGAAGTGCTTTTATTTTTAAGGCTATTTTATTTAGGTTTTCCAATAGTAAACCCTTCAATCAGAAAGACATCCCCTTTGCAGCTGCAAGGAATGAGCTCTTCTCCTAAAACCAGTGAAGAAATAAAAGAAAACCAGGCTTCATTCACCAGGAGGGCAGAATGCCTCTAGTAAGACTCCATCAATACACATCCTATTTTCTTCCACACTTTTGTGTCACACCACTGCTTATTGAGGCATCACTTCACACAATATGGAGATACTTAAAGTTGGGATCATTGTTAACTCCACAGGTGTGTACCTGCCCTCTCACATAACAAAGATCCAGCTTGATTCCCTCCTTCCCCCCCTCCACAGGTAGCAAGTAAACTTAGATAAAGCCCAAATTGCTCATAAGGACCACTGGCCAGATTATCATTCTGAACATGATTATTCAATCCTCCATTATTACAAATTACTTCTTTTACTCAAATTTATGCTTGCACAGATTAAGTCCTAAAAACCAAAACCAAGGGATTTGGTAAACAAATCCAATAAAACTTTAAGTTTTTTTTTTCTTCTTTTCCTAACCCAAGAGCAATGCTTTTCTAATCCTGGAACTTCTCTCTCAGCAGTTCCACCCCTCAAAAAACCCCCCAAAAATTACTGTGTGCTCTTCTGGTGTCCTCAACATAAGAATGACATGAAGCTGTTGGAGCAAGTCCAGAGGAGGGCCACAAGGATGATCAAGGGGCTGGAGCACCTCTTATATGAAGACAGGCTAAGCAAGCTGGGATTGCTCGGCCTGGAGAAGAGAAGGCTGTGTGGAGACCTCAGAGCAGCCTTCCAGTACCTGAAGGGGGCCTACAAGGGTGTCAGAGAGGGACTCTTCATCAGAGACTGTAGTGATAAGACATAGGGTTGGAACCAGATGATCTTAAGGTCCTTTCGAACCCTAACTATTCTATGACTCTACGTTTTAGAATTGGGACATTATTTACACTTCAGGTATGATTAGCCAAAACATTTCTATAAATTCATATGATATACAAAATGGGTTTGACACCCTTTATACAGAAGCTACACTGTCTACTACAGCTTCCTTCCTGATTACTAGAACAAGCAGCCCAATTTTTGTCATGCTACATATTATATTCAAGACATTACTGCCAGTATTACAGTCTAGACCATGTTGAAAATATGCCCACCGTGTGTGAACCTTGGCAGCTCAATTAGGAGAACATAAAATACTCTTCAGAACCATCAAACCATGCAAAGCTCTAGTTAAGATTTGAGATACATCCATGTGGGACAATGATTTCAAGAGCAGAAGTGGAAGAAGTTTGTTTGTTCACTCTTCTTGCAAAATGTTTTTCTGATTCCAAGTGAATTACTGCTAATTACTGCCATGAAGAACACAGACAGGCAGATCTCTCTGCCTGTGTTTACAGAAAGCTCACTGCACTAACCCAAATGACAAATGAAAGTTTTCCACAATATTTTAGAAAGATAATTGTGCCATCTGGGAAGCTGTGTTGCAGCTGTATAAGAGTGAACAGGCCCCAAGATGTGTAACAACTCCTTCTGTGATGAATTAATTTCAGCTAATGTATTAATCTTGGAGTTTTTTCAATTTTTTTTGTTTTGTTTGTTTGTTTTGTAGAGAGAATATCCTGGGACTTGTAGCATTTTAACAGGGCTGTCTGAATGCATACCAAATGAATTCTCTCAAACATAGAATCACAGAACAGTTAGGGTTGGAACGGATCTTAAGATCACCTAGTTCCAACCCCCCCTGCCATAAGCAGGGACACCTCACACTAAACCATGCCACGCAAGGCTTCATCCAACCTGGGCTTGAACACCACCAGGGATGGAGCACTCACAACTTCCCTGGGCAACCCATTCCAGTGCTTCACCACCCTAACAGGAAAGAATTTCTTCCTTATATCCAACTGGAAAATACTGACTTTGCATGGACTCCACTGCCTGAATCTGCAAAGTCAGCTACAAAAAATATTAGTCAAAGAAAGTTTGTCAGAATGTGCTCCTGGATGAACAAACCGATCTAGTGCCATAGTGAAAGGATAGAGTGAGCTTCATGCAGCCAATGTTTATTGAGAAGAGGGGAGAGATAGGAAACAAGCCCTTTTGATTTATGTAATTTATAAGAGATATCTTCAAAATTGGGAAGGACTCCAAGGCAGAACAAAGCGCATTGCATGCCTACAGCTATCTTTAGTATACCTGTCTCTAGCAAATTCCAGACACTTGCAACACTGTCATAAATGTTAGAGCTATCGGAACCAATACTCTCTAAAAGCTGGATGACAGACTGCTTTTAGGAAAAGAAATATACAAAGATTATTGAAGTTAATTACTTTTCCACTTACACAGTTTCAGCTTATGTTCCAGAAACGAAAGTTCCTATTTGCAAGCCATGATTAATCTAAAAGTCTCATAACGGATTATAAACCACAATTTATTTCTGAAAGATTCCAGGCATTAGCACAAGATTAAGTAGTGAACATTATCCAGACAATGGCAAGGTATAGAGAGCAACACCAACCTCAAAAACGCTTTTGCAATAATCAGTGGAGCCATAAATAGTGCTCTTGGCACAACCTGCTCCTGGATTTTCTCCCACAGAAAATACCTTGAGAAGATTTCTCAATCTGTGGCACTGGAGCAGCTTAAAATCTAAGTAGACCAGCCTTAAAAAGGAATCAAGGAATTATATCCAACCAGGCACTCTCAGCTATTCAGAATTTGGCAGAAAGTCTTAGTGAAAATGCCTAAAGGGACATTTCTCCAAAAGCTGGGGTTCATCATCATTGTTTCCTATTGAAAAAGAGGGAAAGCCCCATAGCTATTAGAAACCGTCAAGAAAATAGTATTATATTAAAAGCTACAATGCACAAAAAGCTTCAATGATGCAAGGATCTGATGAGCAGCATTCTGTGTAGGAGCCTCTAGGAAACTGGGGACACTAATGAACAGCATAAACTACTATAAGGAGCTTCCCATCTACGTCAAGTTATTAAGACAACCCCACAGCAGCTGGGATGAGTCAGTACACAACCATTTAGTACACATGGGAGTAGGAGGATTCCATGTCACACTAGGACCATGAAATTTCCATAACAGGTCCTTCAAACTTCCCTTTCTACAGCTGCAGTACAACACTCATTTTAATCCATTTTTCTCCATGCTGTGCAATGTAAAGGCACACAGTGAAATACCAGAGCTATGGTTCCAAAAGACCTTTTAAACCTCAAGCCATTTGGTCCTAGCAGGCCAAGTCACCAGAGCACGGTGATCCCTGGAGCCAGCCTTGTACTACCCTCCCACAACCACCCATAGAAACCCTCACAGATTTTTGAGGGAAGTGCTCAAAGGGAACACTGGACAGAAGCAGCAGCATTCCTTCACATCTCCTTAGTTACGCTGAGTAACTCATCAGTGTAATGAGACATCACAAGCAGCCTGATTCAGACAGGCTTTATTTGCTTCTGTGCTCATTTTTCCTCTTCATACCCAGATTTGGGGCCAAGCTAGTGCTCAGGTTTAGTTTCACAAGAATAATCAGAATTTGATGTGTGCTCAGGAAATAAATGGAAAGACTGATTTCTCTGGCACATGCCTGCTTTTTTCCTGACAAGAACTCAGGCTTCCTGTAAGAGCTGACCTGACCAGTAACAACATCTCTGCTCATCCACCCCAGGCTCTCATGCTCTGGGCAGCCATGTGGCAGCTCCTGACCTGCACAGCAGCAATGGGAGGTGAACCTCAGCAAGACCCAGTGACTTGACACACTGCCCAGTCTTCAGCCTTACTGCCTCCTTTGATTTTAGCACACTCCTCCCTCTCTACACCCTTTAAACCAGGTGCAAATAAAACACGTTGAAACATGAGCAGAATAAAGAAATGCGACAGCTTAGAGGCTTTCCATCATTGAATTTTTAGTGTTTTAAATACAAGTATACTGAAATGCCGTCCAAGAAGTATACTTCTGTTTTCAAACTACACGGCCATGAAGGGCCACCACACTTCCCTGCTAAACCACTTTGCACTTCCATAGAGGAATCATTTTTGGTTCACTGAGTTTTCTGTAGAAAAAGACCAAGAAATAAGTATTACACTAAGAGATATTCTACCCATTAGTGTGAACAGAACAGGCAAAAGAGACACATCAACTAATATATTTCCTACAGGGCTTCTAAATCATGAGGGCTCCAGGAAAAAATGTGAGCTTCCAACAAAGGCTAGAGTCTAAAAAGTTGGGGTTCAGGACTTTATTCTCAAAAGACAGTGAATATTCTGACTTTCATTTATAACACATACATCAATGTATCTCATTCTATACTTGAATACCCCTACAGGAAGCCAGATGTGATTACTAGGATAAGACTAAAAGCTATCTTTAGACTATATGTGGAATATAGAGTATTACATTAAGAAAAGGCTCTACCAAAAGTAACTGAAAAGGTGACAAAGCCATGTAAAAGAAAATATTTGGTGAAGTTTTTATGCTATTCTTTCCCTAAAGGAGAATATTTCAACTTAGAAAAATGAAGTTTAAACTATTCTTTCTTATTGCAAAAGCTATCATTAAAAGTAAAGAATGCTTTTCAAGTAAATCTCAGAGCACAGAGTTTCCTCTTAAATGTTAAAGTGAAAAATAAGTGAAATTTTCACCCTGTTCTTTTGAAACATTGCAGAAACAAATGAGAATAGGAGAACTAAACAAACAATTACTACAGACGACCATCTTCAAGCACATGTTCAGCCAAACAGCACTGGAAACACCACACACCTCAGTTTTCCCACTTTTTACAATTTCAGCTGCCTGGATATCAGGTCCAGGAGTTGGAAGAGATGCTACACTCCAACAATTCAGAAAATAAGAGAAACATTTTGTTCAAAGCAGTATAGCTTTGTATAGACAAGTCCGTTTTGAGAGCAGTTTCTAGGAAAGCGGTATAGCATTCTCTAGCTATAGACTTTGCACTGGGAATACCCTCACATTTTATGTTTTCCATACCACTGTGAGCAATTCAGCGCATTGCTAAATTCCAAGAACTTCTTCCACTTGCTGTGTTTTTGAGATACAAGACATGAACAGAGGCAACCAAATCCAGTTCATTATATTTAATAGTTACAGACACTGAGAGGCTTTTTTTTACAGTAGCTGAGTTTACAGTGACTTTACAGGCAGCTTCACAGGCAATCCATTTACCTCCATGGATGCTGACAGCCTATGCCTGCTGCTGTTAGCACTGCGAACCAGAAATCCTCAACTACTAATCTGTGTTATGAAATCCCTTCATGATCACGGAACAAAGCAGTTTCTAACCACAGATCATTTGCTATTATTCATAAATATTGTAAGGGCTAGATCTGAATAAAAAGTATTTCAAAGACCAATTAGTGCAGTTGCATTTGAGGCTGTGAATGCAGCATTCAAAAGGAGAGGTTTATCGTGCATTATCACAGCCAAATCAGACCAGGTAGAAAGGAGGGAGTCATTACAAACAAGACACTGGGTGAAAGCTTCCAAGCACTGCAGAGTGTATTTAATAGGCACCACCAACACATAGAAACAAATGAAAATGAGGCATTAAACAATGCAATCCTCTTCCATGAGACATGATGACAGCTCCCCAGGATAGGGAATTGCAGTGCTGGAACATCAGCGATTTTAAAGAAATTACTGGCATGCTGTGTGTTGTTTACTGTCTCCAACCTTGCATTTTACAAACTGTATCAAAGCACATAGTATAACGGCTCCAATTTCTTTCACAGCAGCTACACCATGTGAGAAAAATTGACAGATTAAATAGAATGTAACTGCCAAAGCAACTGTGAACTATGGCTGCCCAAGAGAAGAAAATGATGCTCCTGAATATCATGTTAAGAAGCACTTTTGTGATCAAATGCAGCAAGAGTCCATTTCATTATAACAGTCTTGTCGGGGCAGAAGAAAGAAAGAAAGAAGAAAGCAATTCTTCCTTCACCCTCTCAATAGCACAAAACACTACTGCTGCTCATGTAACCCTCCTGTCTTCTCATCGGAAGAGACTGTTGGGTAGAAGTGCCACATACAGAAAAGATATTGAATTTTTTGGCTAGTGCACTTTTATTTTGATGAATTCTCAAGCCTGACCTGCTTCAAGAAAGAAGGAAAAAAAAAAATAACTACTCCTAACAGAAATTGATGATGCTGTGTTAAATGAACCCCCCAGTTGCTTCACTGATGAGGAGAGTGCTAATCTAGTCAAAACACTGGAAGTTCACTGCTTTATCAACGCTGACATGCACATGCCTAAGTGCCAGTGACATATGCATACATGCATTATTTATCTCACTCTGCATTCATTAAATGGACAAATTGATATTTTGAACATTTTAAACTCATGCTGTCTTCTCAAAGTATTACAGGCTCAGCAGAATGGGCCACTGCTGCTTCTGAAGCCAGATGCATTGTTGGCCTTATTGGATAGACAAGATATGAAAAGACAAAGACATTTCATGATACTTTTTATGGAAAAAATGCCAGATGATACCTCCACACCTGGGCACCACCCAAATGGGTCACTTCATTCTGTATTTTACTGAAGATGAAAAGGGGTAGTTTGGGATTGGTTTTGTTTGGTTTTTAATAGCTCATCATTTAGCTACTGGGATAAAACTTGCAATAATCCATCTCTAGGTCACATTCCTGTTAAATTTACCAATGAGTGTGCTTTCTTCAGCCCTTACTTCATAAAAAATGAAGCAAATAAAGCAGTGGTCTTTTGGGAGCTCTGGAAGAGGCAAGCAAGAGAAAGCTTTAATGTTCTCTGTAGCTGGGTGGGATGAGCCTAGCTCCAGAGACATTCCACAAACCTGCCTATGCAGCACAGCTATTCACTGGCATGCCAGTCTCTAAAGGAAGAAAAATTTGGTATTTTAATGATGCACCGGCATTTCTACAACTTCCACATGAGCCCAAGAGTAGCCTTAGTTACTCATAGACTTCTAAATAGACTATGGTCCTTCCCTGGCAAAGCAAAATGCCAAAGAGTCAAAGCACAGCATTTGTAAGGGAAATAGATGCTCTGAATCCCTTGGTGATTTGCCATTTAGTTGACTTTTCCCATACTGCAGACAGCAGTAAAACCATCCAAAATTTAGCCACCCAAGCTAGTGGCCAACCTCACCTTCAGATCAGATGCTTTCCTCCCATGCTGCATCCTGTACTGCTCTGTAGCTTTATACCCATGCAACATAATCTGAATTTCAAACTGAAATACAAATATTAATTCAACAACTGACTCTCAAGGTTTCCTGTTTTGCCAGGATTTTTCAGATTTCTAACTAGTTTTCTTCATTGTGAATAAAATTCAACTAGCCAGGGTATTAAGCAAAACAGCATTAAGAGGTTAACTAGCATGTTGCATATGCACAGCAACTAGTGGAATGTTAAAATACTTGAATTACACAGTAAGTAGAGCATGCTCATCAGTACAAACTGAATACAGTACAAACTGAGTACTGAAAATAATATTAAGCAGATGATTTTTACATTAGAAGAGCCAGAGTATTTCAAATCAAAACAGACAATTCATTATTAACAAAGCCATCTGTATCTCTTCTCTTCATGCTAAAACAGGGCATGTTGGGAATGGTGTGAAAGCTAGAAGAAATCCCTTGCTTTCACCAATTCCAGTCAGACTTTAATGTTGTTATAAGGGAGGCTTGCTTTCACTCTTAAAATTTGGTACCTTCTCCTGTCTTCAGTTCTCACTGTGTCACTGTTCTACATCCCTTCAGTGCAAACCCTTACGTCAAAAGCTGATCACTCCACCATGGTCACAGTACCACCAAGTCCCTAACCTGAAGCGCAGGGAGACAATACAGCAACTCCATTTGTCCAGATGGTGTTTCAAGAAGTCCTTTGGAAGACGGCAGCAATTATGCAATATCTTTATGGGTATTACCTGCTCAACTTGAAACCTCCTTATGTCTAATGTCATTCACAACCAAAGTTATTTACAAAGAATAGTAAGTGTACCTGTATATATTAAATCAAGTCAGATATAAAACATTCTAATTGCCTGTGTACTAGATAATAATTTCTGGAAAACCCTATTAAGAGAATGCTGTAATCTGTATCTGTCATCATTTCCTGCTGCTTTCAGCTACAGTGCTAACGAACAAATGAAATGGAAGATCAACCAGCTTGCACTGGGCCCAGCACTCACACCAACAGTGCTACTAATTAGGCTGCAGCTCAATAAATGTTCTATGGATTTAAGGACTAAAGTAACAGCTGTACACTTGTACTCATCTTGGTACAAATTATCTGTTTCAAAACAAATAATTACAGACTGGGGGAGTAGACAAAGAAGATGCAAGAGCATGATGAATACTAAAAAAAAATACCAGGAAAGCAATTATTTCTAGCCAAAGTATTTTGGATTAGTCCGAAACATTTTTAAGTATCTGATTGAAGCTGAAAGTTCAAGTATTTATGAACTCAGCTAGTATGCATAGTAGGATCATGTACTGCAGTCTTCCATAGGTATGCTGGGATCTCTGCCCTCACTAGAGAGATGGGTACACAACTTCATTCCTCCCCTTAGCTTGGCTTCCAGTAACAGGTAGGCCAGATAAGCAGCACACTTTATAGAAGGGAAACAATTTAGGATAACAGTTGATCAATGATAAAAAACAGTGACCCAGCTACAGTTGATAAAATACCATCATAGATTATCAGACTTAAAGTACTTCCATTTCAGTTGTTTTGACCTTCAAATTGAGATTATTTTTTTTCCTTAAGCCCTTTACATCTTGTATTGAAAATACCATGGTGTTGAATGCCATCCTGCAGCAGCATTTACAGGGCTTTGCTCCCGCATAGCTTTAATGCGGGTTAGGCAATGGGATTTCTTCCACTACACACAGGTATTCAGTTCAGAGTCAAAAAGACTATTTAAAAATAAATCTCCAGAGCATCTCATTTCAAGACTAGCATATGCATAGATAAAGCAAGCTTTATTCACACTGGCTCTGCTTTATCTTCCCTTTGAATAAGTACTGGAATATGTAAATGCTCTTTAAAATACACTGCTGTTCAGCAAATTAAGGCCAATGAGCATTACCGATACCAGTATCAAGAGAAAGACAAAATGAATGGAAAATGTTAGGTAGGTCTTGCCAGTCATTACTCTGAAAAATAAAACAATAAAAATCAGAGCATGACAAGGAAATTCAGCTGGTGTTTGGTTTCTGGGCAATGCAGTAAGCAAGTGGTCAATGCCAGCTCTTTCACTGAGATAAATGCCCACATAAAAGCATTTTAAATCATAGAGGGCATTACTCACAGTAATACTGAATGATGGACGTTTTACGTTATTCCAGAAATGAAGGTTATTTCTTTGCTGAACTAGCCTACTGAGAAGCATAAGAGCTTAAACCAAAAATAAGCTTATCACAACACTTCCAAGAAGAAATATAAATAAGATAAAACATATTTTGGGTTAAGTTCATGTGTGCTCACCAGAAAGCAAGGTGACAGATGCAAGTCTGCAGCCAACCTCCTCTTCACACAAAAACATTCCAGAAATAAAACTTACATAAACACACCAGTGTTGTTTTCCTGTCACTCCTTAGTGCTTACATATTTACAAAAATAATCCATGTTCTTAGACCAAATGAAACAGTCTTAAGAGTATCCTGCAGCTGATGTATCTATATGAAATGGGCTGCAAACAGCTTTGACTCCAGGGAAGTTACAGCCCTAGAACAAAGTGGGGGAAATTCTGCTGCATGTTTCTGTAACTTCAGTCCACACTGCTCAAGAAGAAAGCATAAACTACAGTCTCATTACTATGTACACATAGTGCAACTAAGTGGAAATATTTGATCACCATCTTAGATCACCTCAAAGCCATACCTTCTGTTTTCACCCTTTCATGCCCACACATATGTAACATGACTCTCTTCTGCATTTACTAATATGTAGGTGATTCCTGAAATTTTATCAGATAACAGGTAACTGTATAAAACAAAACTTAATATTTGTTTTTACAAGCTGTCTACACAAGACATTGAAAGTACATGAGCCCTACTGCTACTAAACCAAATCTGGCATGGTGGTAGTGTATCATCAACTCCAAGCCTGCAGCAACCCCCCAGTCCTTCTGGTCCCCTTCAAAATGTGGGCCAGCCCTGTCTCTGTTCCACCTCCATCATGAGCTCCTTTTCTGTAATAACCACAAAATCATCTTACACATTTCTGGCAGCTACACAAAGGCTTTACATTTTCTGTATTACCATGTAAATGCCCTAAATAAGTGTGGAACATTCCTTAGAGAAAGGTGCCAGTATTGAGAGCTCTGGACATTTCTAAATATGGTCTTTATCCAAAGCTGATCTCCAAACACAAACCCTCTCAAGTAGCATTCCACTACAGATTTCTATGCAGTACACATCAAGATGTCATATGACATACCACTTTATGGGTCAGGTAATACAACATGCCTGGATTCACCATCTCATTTTTCCTGATTGCTACGGCCATCCATGCAAGATTTAAATTATGCTGCAATCTGAAGCAATACAAAGTTATTTCCACCCCCTTATCCCACCTTGCATTTCAATTAAACTGTAGATGGTTAAACTACTTCATGCAAGTTAAACTATATCTGTTATTCCCAAGCTTCCACCAAATAGCCTGATGGAATCCCAGACACGTTCCTCTTCCAGGATAGAACATAGCAGCAATATCAAGTAAGTGCATCATCTCTTTCCGATCTGTGGGTATGCGCGTAATGGATAAGGAAGCATTTATAAATGAATGAGGTGGTCAGTGGCTCCTCAAATGAGGCCTCTAAGTCAATAGAAACAAATGATATGGCCTTTCCCTAATTATGCACTCCAGAGACAGTAAAATAAATAAATAAAATAGATGGAGAAATTTTTATTCCGAGACCTTGACTCACATCTTTCTGCCTCCTTAATTGCCTGCAGCTTATACTTGTGAATACTTTTAAACCAATGGAGTTGTCCTGGTTTATACCAAAATAGCTGCTGCTCCTTGTCATGTCCCAGTCACTAGAGATACCTGTTCTGCCCTGGGGTTTGCTTCAGTTTTATAGCACAGCACCAGGAATGGATTTTACACTAATAACCTCTTAAAGTGTTTTCACTCTCCACATGTTGGGCCCCACATCATGAGTTCACTTAAATACTAAGTTTCAGCCTTATATCTCTTGAGCAGATGCTTGAAGCTAATCTGGTGCTTCAGTGGTACCCTGAGGCTGAGCCATCTCACAGCTTCTATTCCTAACTAGCAGGAAAAACACATATTTGCTAACTAAACCTGAACTGCTGTCACTGGAGAGCACATTTATTACATGCAGCTAAGTTTCTGCTATCAGCTATAAAAAACTCTTCAACTTTATCAGCCTGACCCAGAGGCAGGTATTTTGCCCATGTAGCTAGTCTCAAGGAATGACCATGGAACTGAGATACTAATCCAGAATTAAATCAGTGTGTTTACCCAGTTTGATGCTCCACTAATTTTAACTTCAGCTCAGTACTTCATTAGGTACTATAAAAATGAGGTGGCCATCTGAAATAATGAGGTTCTTCATTAACTGAGACAAAAAAATTAACTGGGTGCATAACAAAAAACATACCTGCTTTTCTTTTCTCATACACAAATAATGAGAAAAAAGTTTAAGGAAGTGAACATTACCAGTAGCAGCCAAAGGCACACCAGACATGCAAACAAATAGTACAAACTTGATGTTACAAAAGACCCATAAAAAGCATGATATATAGGAAAGAATGAACTTTTACATAAGCACCTCCAGCAACCAAAGAGCAAACCAGAAATACTTACCTAGAAAAAATTGTTTTGGTGCATCCACCTCAAATTGTTCAAATTATGTACTTCATTCCTCAAATGAAGGGGAAAGTTCTCATATGGAAGAAATTTACCTTTTGGAATCAGATTCAAATATACATTTTGGGGAAGCCTAGTACCTATTTTGCAGTTGTGATTGCAACCTCAAAAAGAGAAGATTACAACCCAAAGAACAGAAGGAAAAACTTCTGTATGCTTTCTGGGAGGCGTTTGTGAAATCAAGGTGGTTTCAACTTTCTCCATCATCCTTCAAGCTCTCTACCTTGCAATATTGGAAGGTATTCTGTACCATCCCCTAAATTGCTTCCCTTCTCTTGCTGGGACTATGACTAGTGCTCAAGGCAGACAATCCAGTTGCTACAGAATTCAAAAGAATAAGACACAGGTGAAGCTGCTAAAAACCAGCCATCAACAAAAAGGTCAGGGCCCTTGGCAACAAAGGAAAAAGAAATTACTCCTGTAGTCTTCAAACAGATTTATTCGTGATATAAAGCAGGACCATTTACAGCTCAGCAAAATTTTAAAACTGGTAGTAAAGCACATTACAAGCTTTCTTAATTCAATTTTCTCTGGCATTTATTGTGGTTAATAAAATACCTAAATGTCATTGAGACTTATAAAAATGTATTTATAGGTTAATAAATGCATAAATTGGATTATTCACAAAAACAGCTTACAGAAAGCCCAGCATCCTAAATTGATACAGATTTCAGTTTTGTCCCCTGTCAGAAAGATAATTAGTGCTTATTTACAAAGATTTTACTTTATAGCACTGTAAAAATGCATCTGCTTACTTCCACTGTTTTCAGAGTTCACACTCAGCTTCACAGGATCTAGGTTATCTTAGCTATGAACTTATATTCACCTAGATAGAAAAAAAAAAGAAAAGGAATAAAGGCTCCTCAAAATATCCTTTGTAGCCAAATCTTTCAGGAATGCACCCCTACTACCCACCAAAAGAGAGGCACACTAAATACCTAAATAGAGGATGAAGATTTGCCTACTCTGGACTGGCAATAAATAGCTGCTTATTTAGGGCAAGGGTCTTTGTTTTGGTTTTAAGAAAATAACTTTAAGCATGCTGGAAATAAGTAGAAGCACTGATGGGAGTGATAGTCTTAGCTTCCACATTACTATGAACCATTTACAGTAAGTAGCTACTAAGTATTTCTTTCAAGATACACACAAAACTTAAACTGTTACTTCAGATAGTTTAGTGTTTAGTTTGTGTGTAGGTATATATATACGTTTTTATATATATGTGTGTACATATATTTATACATATATATATATTTGCACACACACACACTAAAACCAGAATTATTTCTTTTCCTCACCTCATACATGGAAACGAAGGCAAACACATTAGATTGCAAACATTCAGCACTCTTCAAAGAAAAAATTGCACTGGAAGATCCTACACATTCTAAGTGTATAGAGAAAAATAAAATACAATCCTAGACACAACATACTCATTAAAAAGATTTTGTCCTTATTGACTCATTGTCTAACTCAGTAGACAGACCTTCCTGAAAATGCTCCATCAAACATTTAGATTTAGGGTTTTTTTCCTTCTCTTTATTCTGAGGATTTGAAGTTCAGCCCTTTCATTTCTGCTCTCAGATATCTGTTTTACCTTGAGTCGGAACTTTCTTGCAATAAATTTTAATGTTCTTTAATAATATTCAGGCTAATGATGATGATTGGGAATGGTCTGGGTTTAACAAGTACTTGAACATTTAGCGTAACCAAAGCTTTTATATGTAATTAGTGCTCCGAGCTGAATTCTGGTACAATACCATTTATATCCAAATTATTTTTAATGAACATTTGGATGCACCAGACTGGAGGACTACAGGTTTAAAAGAAACTATATTAATATTTTATTTTAAAACCATTTAAAACACATTTCTGTAACTAATAAAAACAAACAAAAAAAAGCAATTGCTAAGATAATTGACTAAAAATATTGTCTAACTTATGAAGCACTGTACAAAGTTTCTTGCTCATTAATTCACAATGGCAAGAGGGACTGATGAATGCAAACAGACTTTCAGGAAGAGATCAGGGATGCATATATACAAATAGCATAAAACACATTCCTAACTTATGGGTGCATGCTCAGCCTTTTAAGCCCTGAAAAGACAAACATTTCAAATGCACTCATCCTTTCTAAAAGGTATTTAATATAATCTAAGAGCATCGCATTTCCCAGGAGGCTTTTATGTGCAGGTCATCTTTTCTTACACAAATGCTTCCTGAGCCCTCACAAATACAGCAAGTTATAAAAAGTCTTGATAATACATTTCTTGTCCCAGAAGCTGCCATTTTTGAACTGACAATTCTACATTATAGAAATAAAGGGCAGTCTCCCTGCTCTGCACCCCCCCCCCCCCCCCCTTTTTTTTA
>NDXB01002573.1:100546-118760 GCA_002631895.1 Agapornis roseicollis
CCCCCCCCATTTTTATTTTTTCTAAATACCCTGCATTTCCCTTGAAACATATCAGAGAATTACAGACATTTCCAGGCATTAGTGTTAAAAGACATTAGCAAAGAAGCATTTCAGTCCCTTAATGCCACAAGTTTTAGCAGACATTAAGGTCTGCAAAGCCAAAGTAAAACTCAAAATGGCTAAAAAAGTCCTATATTAACATTAAAACCAAAGCAAACAGTAAAACTAAGCCTGTTGGAAATTTTGCTTGTTTTAGCAAATACTCTAGTCCATTAACTCAGTCCAAAACCATCATCAAGGGAAATATTTGTAGACCTGTGGAACCCAGCACCATTTCCCAGTGGATAAAAACCTCACCTCATACATGAGAATTTTTTTTTTTTAATGATGGAAAATGTTGCAGCAAGGATTTTTCAATATTCAAGAAATTTTGACTATTACGAGGATTTACAAGTGCTTAATCAATGTGCAATTACATTTATTTAATAAAATCGCCAGATACTTCAATATTTAAAAATATTAGACCTTGTTTCTTCCATAAAACAAAGGATTAAAGTGACTTCTAAATGCTTTTAAAAATTAGCAAATGTGTACAGACTGAAAGAACTGATAAAAATCACATCAGGAACGTTGAAAACCGGTCAAATCCCAATTCTGTTCTACTGCAAATGGTAACAAAAAAAATGCAAAAAATATACTTGTGTCCCATAATTTACACCTTCGGTGTTGTTGCATTATAAACAACACTTCATAATTTGTCATCCTATTAAGTGCTTAAACAAAGACATATGGTACAAATCCCATTGCCCTTTCATCGACTTTGGGATTGTTCCAAACCTCAAAGTTACTTGTTTTCACTAATTCTAAGCAATTTTAAGGAATGCATCTTTACTGAATCAAGATTTAACCAAACAGTGCAAATTATAACTGCAAAAAGGAAAAACTCTAAGATATCAAGCATGCAAACCTGGGTTTTTGCAATTAGGTATCATGTTCTGAGTACTTCTATATCCTTGCAAAACCAGTAAGCACCTAGATTCCTTAATTTTGTGTCTTCTAGCATCAGATTTATTCTATGTTTTTGTTTATTGTATGCTTTTGTTTTTGTTTAGCCAATAGGCTACCAACGCAAGTGCCTCTACTCAACTTGCATAACCTTTCCTTTAGAGAAAATTCATTAACAACTGGTTATTAGTAACAGCCTTTGCTATCAGAGCTCAATATTTCAGGTTCTCATTCACAGATCCTTTGTACTGTGGCACAGTTCTTCAATGAATCTGTGTCAAACTAATTGCAGTCTGCCACCATTCACAATCCAGTTACAATGAATGCAAAACCTACTTCAAATTCCATCACTTAAATCCAGCAAATTTCAAATTACAGGACTGATGGCCCATTCTTCAGGATAAACAGCACCTGACAACCTAAAACCCAGAAAGTTTCATGTCTTACTGGAATTCCACCAGCTTAAGAAAACTTACTTTGATTTTCTGTTCCATTTAACCTTAATTTGTGCAGCTCCATGATAAAGTTGCTGCTTTTATTCAATTTGATGGTAAAAGTGTTTAGCAAAATCTATTTTATTATTGTATAAACATCTGTTCAGGCCTGCAAAAAGCTTCATTTAAAAAACCTTGCATTTAAAAAACCTCAGCAGTGGCAAGTTTTCCTTTTTCAAGCTAAGAGAGAGACTGCTGTTACATACAATTACCACCATTTTTCCTAACATATTTCCTTAACACAATATTATATTTAGTTACACCCTCCACCTCTGTACCACAGACGTGTGGATGAGAGAGCTCCAGTGGCCACTCCAGCACATTAGCACACCTTAAAATTTACTGGGGTCACAAGCTATATAAAAGCCTCAACTTCTTAGCTTTCTCAATTTCCTCCATCTGTATTCCCAACCTCCAATTAGCTTTAATGTCATTCATATCATGAGCATTTTGTATCTTTTCTCTGGGTGTTCACCCTTCTCTCAAGGAATACACTGCTTTAGTGATAACTAACAAAACAATAAAGACGTGTAGATTTGCTTCAGAAAAGCTCCCAGAAAATTTGCAGATCTGTCCAAAAAAGGTTACATTTTATTCCAGGCCTTTTTGAGACAAAGAAAAAACAAAACAGGGAAAAAAAAAGAGACTGGAGATTCCACAAACTTTTCTTGGCAGCTTCTGGGCCATCTCCCTTTCTGTGTAACATTTTGCCACCAGACTGAATGAGGAGCAACTAAGCATACTGCAAACTGTACTTTTTTTGAATGGCATTCAAGGAGTTTTTAGATTGTCTAAGTAACCCAACCTTAGCATGGCTGTCCTAATTAACCCTGCATGATCCAAAGGCTATTTGTACATCTGATATGCAGTAGAGCTGGATGCAAAGATATATTTATCTTAAGAAAACTTGCAACACAAAGTTTCATGTCTCGATCCAAAGCCCATTTGGCCCAGTGGAAAAATACCACCATCTTTGAATGAGGTTCTAAGAGCAATTTTTATTATTTTTAGGAAAGATTATCTTAGAGCAAAGATTCTGAAGCATTCTTCAGAAGTCTGAAGTACCACTTGAGCCCCAGTCACAAAAGCTTTATGCAGACAAAATCCTCATTACAGTCAGCAGGGGTTTGCTTCCATAATGAATATTTGAGTCAGCTGATTGGAGTGCTCAACTTCTGAGATGGTTGGTGCAGAAGATATTCTTGACTGTGTGATTTATCTGTAATATGCAGCACTGATTTCTTAGAAACAAGAAATTGTGACAGGGCTGAAAGAGGTGCAAACAGGTAAAATTATATCCAAAGTAGCTTGCTTAACTGTTACTTCTCAAAGTTCAAATTGTTTGTACTTAAATTATACCATTCAAAGTTCCCATCGAGTGAATGATCCAACTATCGCACCTCATTGAAGCAGTACAGTTGGGCTGGAATTCTCACCCTCTTGTGCAAATAAACTTTGAGAAAAAGAATTTAAGGAGTAAATCTAACTTAGTTCACAGGCTGATAACGATGCCAACTGTCACATACACAGCAGCAATAAAAGGAAGTTGACTTACGGTTTGTAATAAACAAATCCCATACTGAAAGTTCTTAACAGTTCATATCACTCTCAATGGATCATAACATCCATCTACCAATTTTAATGAACTAAGAGCAAATTGCAACTGTCCAATAAAAGCACTTCTAAAATCATGACTGCATACGTTCATATTTGGCCACCTAAAATCCTCAGCATATAAACCAGTTGCACAGAATGTTACTGCAATTAATTTTATTGGTTGCAATAAACCACTGAACTGTTTTAGAATGATTTTAGAAGCCGATTATGTTTGCATATGAACACCCACCAAAGCTTTTAGGCATGTGTATTTTACCAGTATGACTCCATATGAGCCCATTTACTCCTGTGGAGTTAGAGCAACGTAAAGCATCAGGATCAAACTCCAGAGGTTCTTAACTATTTTTACACATCACAGATCCCTGTCTGGACCCATGAGGGATACTCTGTGGGTACTCCTCTGAGTTGCTGCTTAACTGCTTCTAGTCCTGACACTTTGAAACTTGCCACCTCTCAGCACAAGACTGACATAATGCTGGAGGGGTTTCTCTGTGGAATACTGCAAGTGCTACAGAGTTGTTTATTAATTCCACATGGTCATGGAATGGGGGACTTAGTTCATGGGAGAGAACACCCCCCTTTTTGAACTAAGCCTCTCATGCTTCTCCTGTTGACACAGCAGGTGTGGCACTGCCCAGTCACAACCTTGCCAGTGTGGAATATGAGAGATGATGGAAACTACTTCTGGTAATAACAACAGAGATAAGACCTATAAGAAAGTAAACTTTCACAGTCCGCTCAACTAGCATAGAAAATGCTCAACTGCATTAAGAACAGTAACTGTATCAAGGAGGATCATGCTGTATCCCAGGTAGCTCCTCTCCTTGTCCTAGACAACTTCCTTCTTCCCCTTAAGAGTCAGAGTTCTTCCCAGCCCACCCTTCTTTACCCAAGAGTTTCATGATAAGCCAGTTTTTATCAAATCCAAATATTTGTCTTCTCTACCCCATTTCATTCTTCTCCCTGTGGTTCAATTTATATCCTGTTTTCTTATAGCTTCCTTGTGGGACTGTTTCAGTAACTGGATCACAGAAAAGAGTATTTTGGCAATTATCTTTAGTTTAGTTTTACTTACTTAAATAGGTTGCTTCACTAGAAAGGTTTCATACTCTTATTTTCTCCACTTTTTCCAATGGAACAGAAAATATTCCTAGCTCATTCTTATATTTAAACAAGGACAGTAGATTAATTAATGAATTTAGTCTCTGGAAAGCTTGTAAGTTCTGTCTAGCAGAAAGTGGTTGTGAAGTTTTCCATTTTTTACATAATTAGCCGCAATAGAATCATAGAATCATAGAATAGTTCAGGTTGGAAAGGACCTTTAGTTCATCTAGTTCCAACCCCCCTGCCATAAGCAGGGACACCTCACACTAAACTATACCACCCAAGACAATTAGCACAATGCCCTTCTTAACATTTCTAATTGCATGCAGCTAGTATATCAATACCTCCTAGAATGGAGCCAGTTACCTTTTCCCGTCTCATCTGGGACAGTCTCCATCCTCACGTGCACACCAAACTAGCATCCTGTTTACCGAGCAAGAACAGCCTGCAGGAACCAGTCTGACATGCAAATCAAAATGGAAAGCTCTTTACTCTAAAACAGACCTAACATAAAACATACTTATAGAGAAAGTCATAAACCAGTTCCCAGGAAGGCAAAAATTGTTCAATAAACCAAATGCATTAAAAGCACCACCAGGTTCCCCAGTGCTTAAGTTTTGCCACTTGCTCATTTGGACTAGACCTACTCATTAATCAGCTCTAGTACTGGCTGTGGGCTTTGCCTTGGGTCTGACGACATCAGCTCAGGGACCACTTACATTTTTACTGCATATTGCCATATCACCAAGCTGTTCAGATTAGCTCTGCTGGGAGGCTGTCTCATTCCAGGAATAGAAATTAATTAATCAGTATATTTTCTGCCTCCATGCCAGGAAAAACATTTCTGATTAAAATGGTGTACTGAAGTTTTTTTTGCAATCACTGCCGACATGACTATTGATTAAATGGAAACCTTACTCATTTTATATGTGTATTTATTTCATTCCTGTCAAGCTCCTTTGTTTTAATTAAGGGGTATGTTCTAGACACAGCATGATTATTATATACTGAGAACACCTTTGTAAACCTAAGGTACCTACTTCTTGAAAGATGTTCCATGTATGATGGAAGTCCTTAACTCCCCAGTTTAGATTCTTAAAACTTCAGTCTAATGAAGAGCTTGCCTTGGAGGTAAATAACCAAAACTTAGTGATGAAGCTCCAAATACATCTACAACGTTGCTTTTGGGCAGAAAAACTGCTTCACTTATCACTATACTCAAAAGCTGGTGCATCCAGAACTAAATCCCACTGAGACTGCAGACTTGTCAGTCTTTGCATCTTGCTTGGACTGAGCTCCCGATTTTCAGGAATTTTCTATCCAGTAAAGGTTCTTCTAGGTGAACAAGGATCACTATTGCCTCCCTTCAAGGATGCTGATAGGAGAACCATGCTAGCTGAGACTTTATAAAGTTGAGATGGGAAATCATCCAACAAGCTTGGGTGACCCTGAGCCCTTCTGCTCCAAAGGCATTACTGCCCCTACTAGCACATTACAGAGGAATGTCCAATATTAAATTATTCCATTCCTTCCTGCTGCTGTGACCCAGACGGGCTTCAAGTAAGAAGTTAACTGCTCTCAATCATATACTACTGCCAGGCTACAGCACTTGCTGCTACTGCAATGTCATCAGACCACTCGCCTGAGAACTAGTAAGCTTGGGTTTCCAGTTTGGCTACATTATCTAATATTTTAATGCATATGGAACAGTACATAGAGCTGAGAATAGATATCTAGCTCCCAGGAAGAGACTGCAGCCTGCTTTAAAGGCACCAGACCCCTTTCAAGATAGAAAAAAATTAGAAGAATATCCAAAAGCAACATTTCATACCATTTAGATGGAAATAGAGAAATCTTTTGGCCCCAGTCTCTGTTAACACAATCCTTATCAGACACATAGTACACTTAAATTCCATGCTATAACTTCTATACAAGGCATCTCTGACTGAAACCCAGTCAAGTTGTAAGCACTTCTCAGCTGATTTCTCCATACAGAGAGATGTCATTTCTTCAGAACATAGTCTTGTTCTTGTAAAGCACTGCAGGTGCCATAAAAAGGCAGGACCTTAGATCTCCATTACAAACACCTGTTATGAAGGCATTCCTGACAGTGACCATCCACTCTGTGCTCAACCCAAAGACAGAGATACGTATACCCTTACGCAGCTAAAGCCCTATCTTATACATACTTATTCCTGCATGCTAAACTCTAATGCCTTCTGCATTTCTAGTGGATTAGAGGTCTAGAAAGCACCAACTTTCTCTAATAGAGAATGCTACTAATTGATACACGTACTTGTTAAAATAATATACTAAGCTTGCAATATTTGCCAATCCCTTTGCCGCATCTCTACTTCTTACTTATTGAAAGTATGAACTGGGGTTTCTTATCGTGGCTTGTTGCAGAAATGAGCCATTGACCTTACATCTCCTCTCACGTTTCAGGATTCCAGAAGCATTGGATACTCACCTAATCTCAGTGAAGACAAAAGGCTGCTGCATAATTCAGGGACGATTTCTCCACTATTATAATTAGGAAAAAAAAGTTACAACACAACACTTGCCCATACCTTTTTATGTGTTAGTGCTTTCCTCCATATCTTCCTGGAGACAAATGCTCACTGATTCATTTGAAAATTTAAGGTATTAATCATCTCACATTCTGTTATAAGGAAATCATGCTAAATTAGCCCAATAATTACAAGTTGAGAATTATCTGGTCAGGTCTGATAAATGTATCTTATATACCTTACCTATTGCCTAGTATTCTACCTATTGCACAACAGCACATGTATGCTTTGGGAGGAAGATTCGTACACATTCTTTAGTCATTTTGCCATTTTTTAACTTACTAAAACTGCACATCTTTCCTAAAGATGCCTAGAACATTTTCAAACCTCAGTGTGCATAAATTAGTGGTGCTGCATAAGGCAACCCTAATTTATGCACTCACTACAGATCCAATTAGTTCTTCTGCAACAGAATGCCAAACAGATTTTCTTAATAAAGCAGAATAGATCACATCTAATATTTATATTAAATGCAGAGTTTTAACTCTGTCACTTTGTATTACTAACCCCAGCCTTTGAGAAGGGAATTCTGCAGTTGGCTTTTTCTCTCCCCCTCAACACCACTGGCAGAACATGGGGCAGATGATCAGTTTGGACAGATCAACATCACTCCAGCACAGCTAATAGTGTGACATGGACTTACATCAGCTGAATGCACAGTATGTCTGCATGCTGAACAACAGCTCAGAGAGGTCCCCTGAACCTCATGAGACAGGAGCAGGCAGAAGCCCATGGTGGGAGCTCTGTGAGCTTACCCTCCTCCTGCATGGAACAGCCCCCTTCACCTCTGCCAGCATAAGGTTATACTTTCATGAACAGCAGACAGCTGTCAGAGACCCTATAACTTCATTATACTTTTGTTAATATTTTAATCTCTTCCAGCCCAGATGGCTTAATCCTTTAGTTAAGGCTAAGACATGCCTGAGTGCTTGCAAGCTGAGGCTCTATCAAGAAAAGTGAGAAGCAACATGGTGAACTGGGAGAAAAAACCCACAAGACAAGTAGTGATCACATTTGTGCCTCTAATATTTCTCACTGAAGTTGGAAACCAGAAATCCTGCCAGTCTGTGTGCTGTGTTGATTCTGTATCAACCTATCTGCCTTTGTAAATTACTTCAGGTATTTCCCATGTATTCTGTCACTTTAAATTTTGGCTGCCCCCAGTGCAGAGAGCACCATGGAGTACACAAATTACAGCATCACCCTGGCCAAATTCTGAGCTAAATTATTAGAAGGGGACTCTAGTTTGCACAGTTAAAACTAAATAAAAATATTTATGAGATAAACCCACTGCTATGTAGATAATCTACAAGATCAGTGTCAAACAGGTGTTGCTTATAAAGTGGATCACAAGCTGAAAGAAAAAAGACAAGTGAAATGGAGGACTGCTTCTCTACATGGTCTATGAAAATAGTCATTAAAGATACTGCTGTCCCACATGCAATATGCTTACAAGGGGCTACAATCAAAACCAACATACCTGATAGACAGTGGCAGAATCAAGTGCACTAAGTCTGTTCAGATAACAAGCAAATATTTTTTTTTATATTCATATTTGAAGCAATGAATCAAAATGAGTCCCTTTGGTTTTCACTGATAATTAGCCTCATTCTTTCACCTAACAACCTCTCTAGGCAAGACTCGCATATAAAAAACCCCTAAAAATTACATAAACATTTTAGAGCAGAACAACAAAAAAACTTCACATTATTTTTATAGCCATAAGAAGAATCCCACAACACCAGATGGGTAACAGGATCCACCTGCAATATAGTTGATCTAGTCGGTGCTCACAAATACCAAGCATCTAGTCTTCCAAATTAAAAGGATCCAAAATCCTGGATAAAAATAAACACACTTTTAGTTCAGGTATACTTTGCTTTAAGTGTACAACTAGGCAATGAAATTTGGAATTTTTTAAGCAGAGGGCAGTATTACATCAGTAAATGGTTATTAAAGTTACCTAATATACAGTAGATGAAATAACATTTCTTCAACCTAAGAACACGTATTCCAGGTAAGTATGTAGAGATTAAGTTTCAGAAGCTACAGATATATTCAACTACTGCACAAAAATTATAAATAGGAAAGCATACCAGTCTCCTCCTCTTCCTCTCCCCCTCCCTCCCAACCTGGCTAAGAAAAAAGTCTTCTTGTCAATGTATTGTTTTCCTTTGGGAAAGTCATTTCTCCAAAATCTTTTCTCAAACTTAATCCCAGAAGATTTACTCTTCTTTCTTCATTGTATGTCACAATTACCAGTTCATTAAATAGAAATGTAAGAGCTACGCTTGTCTGTTAAACTCACACATTCTCCTGCTCCTTGTGGACCTGGCACTGCAATCAACTAACAAGAATAACTGAGTTTGCCTTTGATTCCATGATGCTTTGGCCCTTCTGGCTCCTATAACCCTCTGAGCACTGCTGAGGCTGCCCTTCTTAATGGAAGAGTTGGAGCTGCAAAACCTGCTGGGAGATAACATTCACCAGCAAAGTCTCAGCCCTAAAACTTTTCTGAGAGCTTTGACATTTGTGTAACATTCAGAAGCCACTTGCTCACACAGAGACGTTATTCTCTACCACTG
Source organism: Agapornis roseicollis (assembly GCA_002631895.1). Taxonomy (NCBI): domain Eukaryota; kingdom Metazoa; phylum Chordata; class Aves; order Psittaciformes; family Psittacidae; genus Agapornis; species Agapornis roseicollis. The sequence continues at coordinate 109,922 of NDXB01002573.1, forward strand.
AAGCAGTTCAGATGAAAAGCATTATCTATTCCAAACTGACATCTTCTACTAAATGGAACATTTAATTAACTTGGTCCTAGGCCAGTCTGATCTGTTTTGTTTGCATGAAGATGAACACAACTTGTGACTCTTTGGCACTGTTTCTTTCCGTCCTCCTCCCCCTTAAAAGGGACGTTAGATGTTTACAGAATAGATACAAGAGAATCCAAGCTGGTACAGTAACACCACCTACATAAACCACATACACCACAGCATAAAAAGCTTTAGTACCGAGAGAGCATTGGAATGCACAATTACATTAAAATGGCTTGAGAAGGAAAATGAAAGTCATCTGGAAACTGATGATGTTTTCTGCTGAGGGCTGTAGAAGAACAAAAAGACTGCAACCACTTTGTGTATTACTACAGAAAGTGAACTTCGTACAATTAACCGAGTTGAAAATACAGTTTAAGGGGTTATAAAAATACTCGAAATGTATCATTAAAATGCAGATGGTAAACACAGGGTGTAAGAGCGGGGAAAAAAGGTCTCAAAGGATAAAAAGCAAACCCAAACCTGCAAGAGCATAAGAATCGCATATCCCTGACCAGATCCAGACTTGCATAACCAGCAAAGCAATGTGATGTGTGACTTGCAGTAAGCTGCAGAAACCACTAGTGACAAAGAAATGAAAATGCAGCAGAGATGACAGCATCTCCTTGGGAGAGTCACTGTGCAAAAAACAATGATACTTAGTAGCATGTGTGTTACATGTACTGTCTGGCAAACATACGTAATTGGTTCTGGCAGTAACAAAGAGATAGCATAAAATGGGGATGCCCAGACTTAGCCAGATCTACAGTTGTCTGAAAACCAAAACAACTTTCAGATCCAAGCAACAGTACTGGAGAAAGAAGCAGAGCATCCCTTGTCTGACGTTATTTGGAATGCTGCAGACTTTGAGCTGCTGCAGACTTTGCCTGCAGCTGGAAAAGCAAGTTGAGGACCATGTTTCTGAAAAGGCAAATACGACCAGAAGTCATCATAAAAAAGATCCTTTATACCTTGTTTAAAAATACAAATTCACTCTAATTCAATTAATTGTAAAACCCAGCAAATTAATTTTAATAAGACAATACCCATTGGTACTACAAACGAGGTAGGCAAAAGCCCATCTGCTTTAGTACACAGTATCACATATATAGTCCAGGATCCTCTTCATATGTGCAGCTGAGACTTCAGGGCTTGCATTTAAGTACATCCATCCCCAACGTGTGTGCAGATTAACTGGCAAGTATATCACAGAATGGTTTTGGTTGGATGGGACCTTAAAGCTCATCCAGTTCCAGCCCCCTGACATGAGCAGGGACACCTTCCATTGGACCAGGTTGCTCAGAACCCTGTCCAACCTGACCTTGAACACTTCCAGGGATGGGGCAGCCACAGCTTCTCTGGGCAACCTATGTCAGTACCTCACCACCCTCACAGGAAGAACTTCCTCCTAATACCAAATCTAAATCTCCCCTCTGTCAGGTTAAAGCCATTCCCCATTGTCTTGTAGCTGGCTATAAAATGGCATGCAATCAAGTACACCCGAAGTCAGTGATAAGGCAAAAACAGTAATAGAGTAAACTAGGATGGGTATTCGTATGTGTTGGTGGGAACACGGAACACATTTACTGATCTCAGAGCAAGGTTGTGCTGGATCAGAACTAGCTCATATCTGTTCTAAGAGCATGCAAGCCATTTAGGATGCTTGAATGCTAAATATCAGAAAATTTAAATTTTATGTATAAAAATAAATTACAAACAATGTATTCTTGTAGCAATATCAAAAAGAATTACTACTATGAGATTGTCAGCAGTGAAGGCTAAAGCTCATATTCAAGTGGCATAACCTAACACACAGCCTACTGTAGCTACAGTACTGCATACCTTTTGGAAGAAGTCATCAAGAAAAACCTAAGAAGATGCTATAGTGACATTCTGCAGGGGGAACAGAGAGGTAGCTGTAATCATCAGCCTCTGAAGGGGTGTGTTAATTCTAGGCTAAACCTAAACAAAAAACAAAGAAAATATTCAGCATGAAAACACTTTTTCCTTCTGCTTCCTGTGGAAGAAGAGAAGACTTCAAGGACTGTGGTGAAGATAACATCTCATGTATCAAAGCAGGAGATATTGTAGAACTGTGATAATTCTTGTGGAATAAGAAGAACAAAGATTAAGAGTGAAACAAGGAAATAAGAGATATTTGAACTACTTTGAAGTAGGGCATCACAAAGCTGATCCAAATTCCCATTAAGTAGTGTGTGAAATACATTTTACTAGCTGTACAGCCCCATATTCAGGAAAGTCTAATATTGAGCAGTTAACCTACTGAAATGAGTACATTACAGTAATCAGCAACTAACATACATTGTGGCATGCTCCTAGGCGGTAATCAGTCAAAAGTACAAAGGAAAATACAGACCTAATAGTAAGAGTAGTACAGGAAAAAACTGATGGAAAGGAGTTGTTTTACGTGGCTGTGAGACTAAAGCAGTAATTTCTAAAGCATTTAAAAGTGGCAAAGGAAACCAAGTAATGAAAAAAGACCAGAAGGAATTACATACTAAAGACAAGAAATTAGTCATATTCTGATTCCTTCTTTACACCACATTGTCTATTGAAGACAGCTGCCACTCAGTAAGTATTGAAATAACATTTTATTGGAAGACTGAGCAAGGCAGTTGCACTACAGCTTCTCTACAGATCCTTTCTAAACTCAACTACTCTAAGAAAGCACAACTTAGAACAAGTTATACAGGAAGTTTTCTCATTTAAAAAGAGAAAGATTATGAGAAATTTAAACAAAATACCTGTTGCCAAGTAAGGGGGCAAAGATGTTCTTCCTAAAATGGCATAAGGAAGTACAAAGATCAGGTTGAATGAATGAAGCAAAGAGATTTGCTTTCCTTCTCAGTAAGTACTAAATGCAACTGTGATCATAAGTAAAAAAAAAAAAACCAACAAAAAATCAAAATTCAAAATAAACTTTATAATTTGCACCATGAATCTGGGCAAATAACTGGCATCAATAATTTCATATTTCATCATTCCAGGACCAAAACACACCTCATGTCTGCTGACTTCAGCTTTTTCTGCCTTATGAATATTTGAGTTAAGAGGCAGGCGAGATGTCAAGTTGGTACACCTCATTTACATTTCTAAAGTAAATGTTTAATATTCCAGTAGTCTGAAATTAATTTCCTAAATGTTAATTGATGCTATTGAAAATTGCTAAGGGCATATTCAAGGTATTTCAAATGATTAACACAAGATTTGAGAGCAAAGAAGGCAGTTTAGTAACGGTCAAAACCATTGCTGTACCTCGTGTTCTATCTGTAGGAATGCTTACCTTTCTACTTAACTGAAAAACAAGTGAAACTGGTGCAATTCAACCTGACTAAAATTGATACTCATTTCAAACCTGATTTCTTCTCTTTCACTTGAGGACAGAGCTCCTTTTATGGATGTTTCAGGCATTTTCCAACTTGTACCATAGGTGTCACTCATGACACAAGTCCCTTGTCATTCAGACCCCCACATGTCAGAAGCATTACTTTTAATTATTAAATATTAAAAATATATGATTTGCAGCTCCCAAATCCTAAAGGTCCATAGCCCAAGAAGTTAAAAGCAGCCAGGTATGATCTCACTGCCCAAGCTCTGGGTTGTAAACTCCCAGACACACGGTTCTTAAGCTGAGCATCCCTGATTCCAATCAGATTTCCTTTCTGTAAACCTATTCAATTCTTGTTACATGTGCTGTCATTGCACTACAGTTTGGGAGGGAAGGCTCATTACAGCCACTTTGCTAAAGTTGTGGTTTACCTTCTCAGGTAACAACTTTTGTTCTTTTGTGCCACATGCCTTCAGGTTGGCTGCCTCCAACTGTTCTGTCTGTTATATTAAAGCCCAAGAGAATAGCTTTCAATATTTATAATTACAAAAATCCAAGGATTCTGCTTTTATCTGTATCACATCACACAGGGCATTTCCATGGTTTGAGACTTCTGTGTCTTCCTGTCAGGGCTTAACTCCATCCAGCAACGAAGCACCACACAACTGCCAGTTCACTCCCTCCAGAAGGATGTCTGAGAGAATTGGAAGACTCAAACTTGTGGGTTGAGATAAAGGCAGTTTAACGTTACAGAAAATGAATAATAATAAAATTGGAATATACAAAACAAGGGATGCACAACAGAATTATTCACTACTTGTTGACAGATGGCCAGCCTGGCTCCAAGCAGCAGCACCCAGACAGCTTTCCCTCCAGTTTATATGATGAGCATGACACCCTATGATATGGAATATGTCTTGGGTCAACTGGGGTCAGCTTCCCCAGCTGTGTCCCCACCCAGCTTCTTATGCCCTCCAGCCTCCTTGTTGGCAGGGAATAAGAAACTGAAAAGGCCTTGACTTAATATCAGCACTGCTTAGCAACTACTGAAAACATCAGTGTGTTATCAATGCTATTCTCACACTAAATCCAAACTATATCAGCTACTAGGAAGAAAATTAATACTGCCAAAACCAGGACACTTCCACACCTGAGGAAATGCATGTTCATTTTGATACTGAATTCTGATCAATATGCTTGAGCAGAAGAAATTCTCTCTCTGAAAAGGGCTTTGTAGATTATCAACACCTTTTGCCTTGGTTAACTATGAAACATTGAATACAGTGACAGGGAAAGTCTGAAATTTACTTTTCATGGTAAGATTACAGAATGAATTTATAGTTCCTCAATTTCAATAAGGATGATATGCTTTTTCAAATAACTCAAACTGGCACAGGTACTGCAAAGAGTCTTTTAAACCCATATGTTCTAGCAAAGTAAGCAACTGTTTTAGCTTAAATTGCTTCCTAAAAAGACATTCTGAAAGGGGTAAAATGTTGGTTTTTAGAAGTCCAACCTATATCAACAATACTTGTAAAATACTAAATACACTTCACTGAACTTAAGTATCCTCAACGTTATCTTGTTAGGTGATCCTGCCCCTCTACTCTGCTCCCGTGAGACCTCACCTGGAGTATTGTGTGCAGTTCTGATGTCCTCAACATAAAAAGGACATCGAACTGTTGGAACAAGTGCAGAGGAGGCCACGAGGATGATCAGGGGACTGGAAGCATCTCCTGTATGAAGACAGGCTGAGAAAGTTGGGGCTGTTCAGCCTGGGGAAGAGAAGGCTGCGTGGAGACCTCAGAGCAGCCTTCCAGTATCTGAAGGGGGCCTCTAGGGATGCTGGGACTCTTCATTAGGGACTGTAGTGACAGGACAAGGGGTAACAGGTTCAAATGTAAACAGGGGAGGTTTAGATTTGATATAAGGAAGAAATTCTTTGCTGTGAGGGTGGTGAGGCACTGGAATGGGTTGCCCAGGGAGGTTGTGAGTGCTCCATCCCTGGCAGTGTTCAAAGCCAGGTTGGACAGAGCTTTGGGTGGCTTGTTTTAGTGTGAGGTATCCCTGCCTTTGGCAGGGGGGTTGGAACTGAATGATCTTAAGGTCCTTTCCAACCCTAACTATTCTATGATTTCATGATTCTATGATTTATCTGCAAGAAAGCGTATTGTGTTCTGCTTCCAGTTTGTAGGACAAGCTACAACTCTCAGTTCAGATTAACAATCTACTAAAAAGTGTCAAATGCATGAAGACCAAACAGCAGTCCAAACTCGATAGGTGTGTCATGGAAAATTCATCTGTCTATGAGTAAATGGAGAATCGTCTCATTCCAGAACTGTCACTCCAGCATTCTTCCAGGAGCTCTACACTCACTTCAGTAGCCCTTGAGGCACCAGCACCAGGAGATACAGGATGACAAATGTACCATTTCAAATGGCAAATCCTACTGTGATTTTAATTGAATTACAGGATCCATTTTATTTTTTGCAGATCCTCTAGACTCTGTATTGCTTGCTTGTTTCCTGTGATTCAGCAGTTTACTTCTCAGTACACTAATCCCTGCATAAGACAGTTTCTCATTCCTTTTAAGCAGTGCTTCTGACAGCAGCTACCTATATCTTTGTTGTTTAATGTTCTCCCTTTTTTATTAAATAGGACTAGTTTATCTCAGACATACCCCTCTTGCTTTCAGACTCTACCACTTTTGCATCGGTGAGAAGGCTTCATTGTTTAGCAGTTCAGGAGTTCTCACAATATACTGTTCCTCTACACGTTTAAGACCACCTGACCTCAGTACTGCAGAAATTAAAAAGCCAGGAGACAGAAGAAAGAAAATCTCGAGCCCAGAGGGCAAGAAGCAACCAGTGACACCCACCTATAAACGTAAGGCAGCTGTGAAATGCTCTTCATAATATCAGAAAAAGACATGTTTCCTCTGCTATTTACAGGACACTCCAATAAAGCTGCCAGCTGGCACCTTCACCTAAAGGGTGCAGAAAGTTCAGTTCATAGGAGAAAAAAAAAACAGGCAAAAGAAACTGCCAGAGCAGTCAGAGAAGTGTCAGCAATTCTAACACTCAATAATGCCTTTGAATCAAGGCTGGTGCATCTTGACCTCACTACTTAAGCAATGGCTCAAAACTTACTAAGTTTAGTGACACTTTATTGTAGTAACAAACAGTATACCATAATAATTGCTTTTGACCATAATCATCCAACAGCCATTAGCTGTTTATTTCAGAAAATTAATCCTCAGACGGTGACCCTCACATCCAAAATATGCTCTCAGTCATGAAAAATGACTGCTAAATTATTCCAAGCTAGTCTACAGAACCACTTTTAGTGGCATTTTATCATCAAAGTTACTTTCCCGTTAATCAAAGGCTAATGCAATATGCAATCCTTAAATATGTGCTGCACTATAAGATAAAGTTAGCAAACTTGAAAAGGTGGAAAATAGCAATTTGCACACACCCAAACTCAAGATTTAGAGCTACCATCATAAGCTGTATCATCAATCACAAGCAACAGTGCCTTTAACAAGACTATTTTCAGAGTATATTAAGCTTCATGGCATCTTAACCTTCTTGTAAGGCCACGATAATCTCTTTACAATATGAAACAAGTGCAGAGGGGCAGATTTGCTTCATGCAGAAATATGTTTTTGCATCAGATTTAGTGAGTAACGGCATTGCTGCCTTTCCAGACATGCACTGCTCCTATTTTCAGCCTCATGTACTCACTCAGGAAACAGAGATAACACATTTTGAAAGACAATAAGGCCTGAAAGTTTTGCACATTTGCAAGAGAAAGCTGTCACTGGACATATCAGGTAACAGCTCATCTTCCAAAATTTGCTTGCAAGGAAGAGATCCAGGCAAGTGCCCAAGGCATTTAACATAGCTTCATTGTAAGTTTTGTTCAAGTACCTGATTGGTGCTTTTGTATTCATCATGTTCTTATGATGAAGAGTCAAGTCCTGAGTACTCCATCATAAATATTACTGTTACATAAGGAAAAAAATCTCAAGCAAGATGCTTCCCCTGCAACAATTAATTATAATCCAAGTTCTATGTATCAAAATTGTCATTTCATGCTGCTGTAAAATTAGCAAGCTATCTCTGAGATGCACCTTCAAGGAGAGGAGAATCAGCTCATGCTTTTTTAAAAGACTCCCCCTAAATCCACTGTAAAATGGCAATTTTGGTATTTCAGTTTTTCAAATTACTATGGAACAATTGATTCAGTTTTAATTGTTTGGGGTTTCCATGCAGAGCGGCTCTGGTGGCATGGGAAATCCGACTAACATAGGAGAAGGCTGGAAAAGAGGCACAGAAGGTGAGGAGGGGGAGAAAGGAACCAGGATGGGAGGAAACCAGGAGATTTAAAAGGAGAAAAGGGCATAGCAGATCTTCAGAGGAGAATTAGGGGAAAAGTAAGAGGACATGGTGGTAGACATAGCTGGCAATAAATAGCCTGTGAAGGAAGACAGTTATTTTGTATGGATTTTGAGAAGCAGGGGAACACCAGGAGATCAGAAACAGCTCCTGCCTTTGAAGAAGTGATCTAAAAGTCACTTGCAGTAAACCCATATCCAAGTAATCCTCTTACGCACCGACCCATGCACTTCCAGCTGAGCACATTTCCACCTGGAATCAGTGGCAGTTCTCCAGATTCAAGTAACCAACAGACACAACATTCATACACCAATCAAACAGGAAGCTACTACTTTAGTACTGGATGCTAGTGGAGCAAGAATGGCCCTGCAGCTTCAAACCATGCTGCAATTAACTCTTATTCAGACTGTAAGGCAGAAAACATATTCATTATAATTTCCTTTCCTAAAGCTACTACCCAGCACACTCAGTATTTCTACACGGGCAAGGACATTTCTTCTTTGCAACTGCACACTGTCTCCGCTGGTAATATTTATACTTAAAATTACACTGTAAGCCTGGTTGTTGAATACAACACACAGATGCTACAAGCTAAGATGACTGTTAGCCTATAGCTGTTTTAATTAGCTTGACAGGTAATAAAGTAGAATTTTATCATTATACTATTGCAATGCACAAATCTTTCTTTTTAAATCTGTAGTTACAGAGTCACTTAGATAAACTGCAGCTAGTTTCTCCTCATCAGACCAGAAGCAAAGCCCCAAACTCTGCTTCCTCTATGCGTTGCTTATAGCTTAGGAAGGACCACATGCTGCTTAGTAATGTGCTTAGCAAATCCTTCCCTCCCATAATGCAGAAATGTGTATAAACACAGAATTTTCAGTATCCATAAGTGCACTTCTTTTAAGTATAACATGTACGACCCCTCACTTCCCTAAAGTGTGTTTCCCATAAACTCCACCCCCCCCCCCCCCCCCCCTCCCTCCCCCCACCAAAAAAATCACACTGTTCTTTGTTT